>CAUPSL010001220.1:0-197500 GCA_963514005.1 Raja brachyura | reverse complement strand
ACACCATTCAGACTTGGTTTCACCAATGCCTTGTACAATTTTAAAAATTACTTCCCTACTCCTATATTCAATGCTCCGATTTATAAAGGCCAGCACACCAAAAGCTTTCTTTACCACCCTATCTACATGCGATTCCACTTTCAGGGAACTATGCACAGTTATTCCTAGATCCTTCTGTTCCACAGCATTCCTCAATTCCCTACCATTTACCATGTACGTCCTGTTTTGATTTGTCCCGCCAAGATGTAGCACCTCACACTTATCAGCATTAAACTCCATCTGCCATCTTTCAACCCACTCTTCCAAATTGACCAAATCTCTCTGTAGACTTTGAAAATCTACTTCATTATCCACAGCACCCCCTATCTTAGTATCATCTGCATACTTACTTATCCAATTTTCCACCCCATCATTTAGATCATTGATGTACATGACAAACAACAGTGGACCCAACACAGATCCCTGAGGCACCCCACTGGTCACCGGCTTCCAACCTGACAAACAGCCATCCACCATTACTCTCTGGCATTTCCGATCCAGCCACTGTTGAATCCATCTTGCTACTTCGCCATTAACACCCAAAGATTGAACCTTCTTAACCAACCTTCCATGGGGAACCTTGTCAAAGGCCTTACTGAAATCCATATAGACAACATCCACTGCTTGACCCTCATCAATTTCCCTAGTAACCACTTCAAAAAATTCAAGTGGGGGGGGGGGGGGGGAAGAGGGGGCGAGGACGCGACTCGAGTAATAGTCGCGTCCTCTCCAGGAAGCGACTAGTAGACGGTATCCCCCTTACCGTACCCTCTTCCCCTCACATAAAGACATAAAAAACCCCACAAAAAACGTCTTCAAACATAACAAAAAAACAAAAAAGATTCCGGACTGAAGGCGGAGGCAGCTAGCAACAGCGCCACCGGATGTCCGCACCCAGGAGAGGGTGTGGTCCAGCAGAACGTACATGACCCTTGCTGCTAATGTAGTAGCAGCCCTAGTGGAGTGTGAGAGAAGATATAGTATCTACTTCTGCATTAGCTAAAACCCTGTTTGACACCTAGAGATGGTCTGAATAGATACCTTTTATGAGGTTTTGAGTAAATAACAACCATTGCTAGTACAGATCCTCTGAGGCTCTTGGTGATTTTGACGTATTGTTGTAAACGAGTGACTACAGACAACCAAAGGTCCGTGGGGTCTGCCATGAGAAGTAGTTTTGGACCTGACACCTCTGGTCTGCTCTGCTAACTACATCATAAACATAAAATCTGATATTATTAGCAGATGTAACCATCCTGTAGTGGCTGGACCAGTTGCGCCATGAGCATAAACACTTTGTAAGTGAGTTTGACCAGGGATAGAGATGTAACTGGGCCCTACTGGCGAAGCAGTTTAAGAACAATGCTAACATTCCATATCTCCGAGTACCTGGGCCTGGGAGGATGTTGTTAAAGATATCCTTATAAATCTGGATATCAGAGAATGACCTGACAGAGTGGGTCCTGATCGTTGCAGCAACTTTGATGCGAAAGCACTTTGGCACAGTTAATGGTACTATAACTTAATTGATTGTCAAAGACCCATCTGAAATGAACTCCGACACGTTAGTTATCCGTGCTGTATTATATAGAACATTGACATTAAATCCACATTTCACATCTCCTGATGAAGAAACAATGTGTTGCTTTCTTGGTGCTATCCCTGCTTTCTGCAGTGAGCACGTACATGGATCGGTCTGGCAATCCGTGCCGCCAAATGGTCTTCTCAGAGATTCCAAGTCTATAAATTGATTTTATCATGCAGAGGATGAGGCTGTACTTGTAGTTTGATAGCTTTAGCTCCCTCATGCAGGTACTTAAAGCATACGGCATTGGGGGTTCAGTATTGATGTGGATAGAGAACTGGCTGGCAACCAGGAAGCAAAGAGTAGGAGTAAACGGGTCCTATTCACAATGGCAGGGAGTGACTAGTGGGGTACCGCAAGGCTCAGTGCTGGGACCCCAGCTATTTACAATATACATAAATGATCTGGATGAGGGAATTGAAGGCAATATCTCCAAGTTTGCGGATGACACTAAGCTGGGGCGCAGTGTTAGCTGTGAGGGGGATGCTAGGAGACTGCAAGGTGACTTGGATAGGCTGGTGAGTGGACAAATGTTGGCAGATGCAGTATAATGTGGATAAATGTGAGGTTATCCACTTTGGTGTCAAAAATAGGAAAACAGACTATTATCTAAATGGAGGCCGATTAGGAAAAGGGGAGATGCAGCGAGACCTGGGTGTCATGGTACACCAGTGATTGAAAGTAGGCATGCAGGTACAGCAGGCAGTGAAGAAAGCGAATGGTATGTTAGCTATCATAGCAAAAGGATTTGAGTATAGGAGCAGGGAGGTTCTACTTCAGTTGTATAGGGTCTTGGTGAGGCCACACCTGGAGTATTGTGTACAGTTTTGGTCTCCATATCTGAGGAAGGACTTTATTGCCATAGAGGGAGTGCAGAGAAGGTTCACCAGACTGATTTCTGGGATGTGATGACTGTCTTATGAACAACGACTGCATAGACTCGGTTTATACTCTCTAGAATTTAGGAGATTGAGAGGTGATCTTATAGAAACTTACAAATTTCTTAAGGGGTTGGACAGGCTAGATGCAGGAAGATTGTTCCCGAACTTGGGGAGGTCGAGGACAAGGGGTCACAGCTTAAGGATACGGGGGGAACTCCTTTAGGACCGAGATAAGAAGGATTTTTTTCACACAGAGAGTGGTGGGTCTCTGGAACTCTCTGCCACAGAGGGTAGTTGAGGCCAGTTCATTGGCTATATTTAAGAGGGAGTTAGATGTGGCCCTTGTGGCAAGGGGATCAGAGGGTATGGAGAGAAGGCAGGTACGGGATACTGAGTTGGATGATCAGCCATGATCATATTGAATGGCGGTGCAGGCTCGAAGGGCCGAATGGCCTACTCCTGCACCTAATTTCTATGTTTCTATGTCTCACCTGATGAATAGGTTTTACCTGAATAGCAGATATACGCCGGCTGGTTTCCTGGGGTACCATGCCCCTCCAACGTCACCCCTGATAGCGCTGGTACTTTCGGGAACTCCAGTATGTGCCACGGACATACTTCCATGTTTGGAGTCAGTTACATACTGACCCCGAATTTTCCCCTGCTCAGAGAGAGAGTCAGTGTGCAGCCCTGTCCACAGGTGCTGTTGCCGCAGGCCTCGAGGAGACCTGCGATGATGTGGCCCCTCCACTGACCATATCCTTTGTGCCACGTGGTATGCTGCCGGCAATACCTCCGAACTCCGAGTCAGACAGAACTGACCCCGACTGCACCCCTCTTCAGTGAGGGAGACAGTGTGCAGCCCTGTACACTTGCGCTATTGCCGTGGGCCCTGCAGACACCCACGGTGATATAACTCCCTCCTTGGATCATACCATTGTGGAGCACCTCTCAATTAGGTGCTCCATGTGGGTACGAACTCCGAAAAACGTTAACCATTGAAGAAGGGGATCTTCTCCATAGGAATTGTACAGGGTTTTGGTGAGGCCACACCTGGAGTATTGCGTACAGTTTTGGTCTCCAAATCTGAGGAAAGACATCCTTGCCATAGAGTGGGTACAGAGAAGATTCACCAGACTGATTCCTGGGATGTCAGGACTTTCATATGAGGAAAGACTGGATAGACTCGGCTTGTACTCGCTGGAATTTAGAAGATTGAGGGGGGATCTTATAGAAACATACAAAATTCTTAAGGGGTTGGACAAGCTAGATGCTGGAAGATTGTTCCCGATGTTGGTGGAATCCAGAACAAGGGGTCACAGTCTAAGGATAAGGGGGAATTCCTTTAGGACCGAGATGAGGAAAACATTCTTTACACGGAGAGTGGTGAGTCTCTGGAATTCTCTGCCACAGAAGGTAGTTGAGGCCAGTTCATTGGCTATAATTAAGAGGGCGTTAGATGTGGCACCTGTGGCTAAAGGGATCAGAGGGTATGGCGAGAAGGCAGGTACGGGATGCTGAGTTGGATGATCAGCCATGATCATATTGAATGGCGGTGCAGGCTCGAAGGGCCGAATGGCCTACTCCTGCACCTATGTTTCTATGTTTCTATGTATTGACGAGCATGCAGGCTGGTGGCTTCTTCACGGAATCACTCACGTGACTCCGAAATGAAATGAAGATGTGCAGCTTTAAAGGAAATGGCCAGGTAGCATTTGGAGTATTGCACACAGTTATGGTTACTCCATTAAAGGACTGATGTGGAGACTTTGGGGAAGGTCGAGTGATGGTTAACCAGAATGGTTTAAAAACAAGGAACTGCAAATGCTGGATTACAAAAAAGGACACAAAATGCTGGAGTAACTCAGCATGGGTCAGGCAGCATCTATGGAGAGAAGGAATGGGTGATGTTTCGGGTCAAGACTGAAGAACGGTGTGCCAGCAGGTTGGAGACCCGGGCAAAGGCCTTGCCACAGAATGGGCAGGTGAAGGGGCACTGGCCGGTGTGGACTCGCCAGTGCTCTAGCAGGTGGTCAAGGTGGGTGAAGCCCTTACCACAGAATGGGCCGGGGAAGGGATGCTCACCGCTGTGGGTGCAGCGATGCTGCCACAGGCTGGACATGCGGGTGAAACCCATGCCACACTCAGCGCACACAATGTGCCTCTTTGGTGTGTATGCGCTGGTGCTCCTGCAGCCCCTGTGTGCTCTTGAAACCTTGCCGCAGTGGGAGCAGCCGCTCACTGGCGTTGGCTAGCAATCCCCCCCCTCCCACTCGCCCCCTCCCCATCCTCTCCCCCTTCCCCACACCCCCACACCCCCACACCCCTCGGCCCTCACCCTCCCCCACTTCTCACTTCCCCCCCCCTTCGAACACTTGTTAGTAATGTCCTGTTTACCAGCTTGTTGACCCTCTGTGTTGAACCCAGCTTAAGAATTAGTTTGTAGATTTGTTTTGAAATGATGTTAGTAAAATTGTTGATGGTTATTTAAAAAATAATAATTTGGTTACTAGTGTTCTTTTAGGATATAAAATCTGCAATCCTTATCTGGCTGTTAACTTCTGAAACATCCTTAACTAAGGATGTTTCAAAAATACTTATTGAGTAAGTACGTAAGTAAGTAAGTACGCTTATTGGCCAAGTATTCACATACAAGGAATTTGCCTTGGTGCTCCGCCCACAAGTAACAACATGACATACAGCGACAGTTACGAATGACTCAGAAAACACTAAACATTAATAATAATAATAAGACATCAATGATAAAACACCATTGATCAAGCATGTGAACCAACAAAATGCCAAATCAAAGGGAGGCTACAATTTTTTGGCTGTTGAGAAGAGCAACTACTCGTGGATGAAAACTGTTTTTATGTCTGGCTGTGGCAGCTTTGACAGTCCGGAGTCGCCTTCCAGAGGGAAGTGATTCAAAGTGTGAGAGGGGTCAGAGATGATCTTCCCCACTCGCTCTGGTGAAAGTACCCTCTCAACTATGGGCAAAGTAGCTATCCAGTATGTAGCATAGTCTAGCCGGATCGATTGGGATCATGTTTTGTCTTTCTGCTGACTGCTTAGCACACAACTAAGGCACCTCGGTACTTCGTGACAATAAACGTGTGGTGTGAGGTGGAAAGGATTATATGGGATGATTTATATGGATTGTCGTAACAACACTCCAGTTCTTTTCGCAAAGCTTCAGTTGCTATTGTAGCTTGTTATTTCAGTGATCTTTTACAGGTGCCCTCCCCTAATTCACCATTTAAAAGTGCCCTCCCCTAAATCAACATTTACAGAAGCCCTCTCCTAATTCGCAATTCAAAGGTGCCCTCCCCTAAAAGCCCCTCTCATATACATGCCCTCCCCTGAATCCACATGTACAGGTGCCCTCCCCAAATGCCCCCCACTTTTAGCACCCAGTAGATAGAAACATAGAAACATAGAAAATAGGTGCAGGAGTAGGCCTTCGCCATTCAATATGATCATGGCTGATCATCCAACTCGGTATCCCTTACCTGCCTTCTCTCCATACCCCCTGATCCCTTTAGCCACAAGGGCCACATCTAACTCCCTCTTAAACATGGCCAATGAACTTATAGGCCAGTTAGCGTGACATCAGTGATGGGGAAGATGCTGGACTCAATTATAAAAGATGTAACAGCCACATAATCTAGCCAGCTACCTAGCTATCCAATCCGTAGACCAGTCTAGCTAGCTACCTAGCTATCCAGTCCGTAGACCAGTTTAGCCAGCTACCTAGCTATCCAGTCCGTAGACCAGTCTAGCCAGCTACCTAGCTATCCAGTCCGTAGACCAGTCTAGCCAGCTACCTAGCTATCCAGTCCATAGACCAGTCTAGCCAGCTACCTAGCTATCCAGTCCCATAGACCAGTCTAGCCAGCTACCTAGCTATCCAGTCCGTAGACCAGTCTAGCCAGCTACATAGCTATCCTGTCCGTAGACCAGTCTAGCCAGCTACCTAGCTATCCAGTCCCATAGACCAGTCTAGCCAGCTACCTAGCTATCTAGTCCGTAGACCAGTCTAGCCAGCTACCTAGCTATCCAGTCCGTAGACCAGTCTAGATAGCTACCCAGTTAAAGAAGGGTTTGAATAAGGGTCTCGACTTGCCTATTTCCTTCACTCCATAGATTTGATTTGATTTGTTTTGATTCAATTTATTGTCATTGTCTTCAATGAAGATAACTAAATGCAATTTCCCTTACAGTCATACAAACACAAAAACACAGAACACAGTAGTCCACGACACAAACATCCCCACAGCGGCACCAAAGTTCGCTACTGTGAGGGAAGGAACCAAAGTCCAGTCAACCTCCTCGCTGATGTTCCCCAATGTTCAGCCTTTTTCTCCATGCCCCTGCATAAAGACAGCCAGTCCCTGTTTGCATTTACCTGCAAAGATCAACAATACACATATCAGTCTGAAGAGGGGTTTCGACCCGAAACGTTGCCTATTTCCTTCGCTCCATAGATGCTGCCTCACCCGCTGAGTTTCTCCAGCATTTTTGTCCGAGTATGAAGAAGGGTTTTGAGCCGAAGAATTGCCTATTTCCTTCTCTCCATAGATGCTGCCTCACCCGCTGAGTTTCTCAAGCATTTTTGTCCGAGTCTGAAGAAGGGTTTTGACCCGACGAATTGCCTATTTCCTTCGCTCCATAGATGCTGCCTCACCCGATAGCTAGCTAGACTGAGCTTCATACTGGATAGCTAGATAGCTAGCTGGATGGTCACATATACTGGGTGCCTAAAAATGGGGGAGGGAATTTAGGGAGGGCACCTGGTACATGTGGATTCAGCGGAGGGCATGTTTATGAGAGGAGCCTTTAGGGGAGGGCAGCTTTAAATGGTGAAGTAGGGGAGGGCACCAGTAGATGGGGAATTAGGGGAGAGCACCATTAAATGGTGAATTAGGGGAGGACACCATTAAATGGTGAATTAGCGGAGGACACCATTAAATGGTAAATTGGGGGAGGGCACCAGTAGATGGGGAATTAGGGGCGAGCACCAGTTAATGGGGAATTAGTGGTGGGGGGGGGGAATTAGGGGAGGGCACCAGTAGATGGGGAATTAGGGGCGAGCACCAGTTAATGGGGAATTAGTGGTGGTAGTTGGGGGGGGGGGGGGGGGGGAATTAGGGGAGGGCACCAGTAGATGGGGAATTAGGGGAGGGCAACATTAAATGTTGAACTAGGGGAGGGCACCAGTAAATGGGGAACATATGTGAATCTGTAATAGGTGCATACTGCAGAGCTAGATAGATAGCTAGACTGAGCTACATACTGTAGAGCTAGATAGCTGGCTAGATGGCTTCATACTAGTTAGCTTGATAGCTGCTAGAGGGCTACTGGATATCTAGGTAGCTAGAGAGATGGCGATGTACTGGATAGCTGGATAGGCTGAGATAGATAGCTCGATAGATAGCTAGACTGAGCTACATTCTGGATAGCTAGGTAACTCGCTAAAAAGCTACATACCTGGATAACTTGGTAGCTACCTGGAGTGAGCTAAATACTGGATAGCTAGATAGTTAGCTGGATGACTACATATACTGGGTGCCTAAACATGGGGGGGTGTGGATTCAGGGAAGGGCACGTATATGAGAGGGGGCTTTAGGGGGGAGGGCTCCATTAAATGATGAACTAGGGGAGGGCTTCTGTAAATGTTAATTTAGGAGAGGGCACCTTTAAATGGCGATTTAGGGGAGGGCACCTTTAAATGGTGAACTAGGGGAGGGCAGCATTTAATCGTGAATTAGGGGAGGGCACCTGTAAAATGAATGCTACAATAACGAGCTACAACAGCAACTGAAGCTACATACTGGATAGCTAGATAGCTAGCTGGATGGCTACATGTACTGGGTGCCTAAAACTGGGGGGGGGGGGGGATTTTAGGGGAGGGCATGTGGATTCAGTGGAGTGCACGTATGTGAGTGGGGTGTTTTGGGCAGGGCACCTTTAAATGGTGAATTAGGGAAGGGCACCTTTAAATAGTGAATTAGGGGAGAGCAACTTTAAATAGTGAACTAGGGGAGGGCGTCTGTAAATGTTGATTTAGGGGAGGGCACCTGTAAAAGAACTACAATAACGAGCTACAACAACTGAAGCTTTACAACAAGACCGGGAGTGTTGTTACGACAAACCATATAAATCATCCCATATAATTCTTTCCACCTCACACCACACGTTTATTGTCACGAGGTTCTCTAGTTGCTTTAGCCTGGGCAGTGGGCAGGTGCTACAGACCTGCACGGGAAGGTAGTCACTCCCTCCCCCACGAGTCTCGGGCAGATGCGGCCCGTCAGCCTGGGAAGGCGGTCCATCTTGGAGAGGGAAAACTCTGGTTTAGAGCCTCCACTGCCTTGTGGCCATATCCAGTCATGGAAAAGGCTCCAGGAGTAAACCTAAAAAAATCCCGTCGGAGCCCCGAAGGCAGTTCATCGTTGTCTACAACCTCGTTCTGCGACGGCGCTGGTGCCAAACTGGAACGGCCCTGCTGTTCCTTTGGATCGATCAGCAACGTGGAGAGGGGGGATGTGCTGCATGGGCAACAGCCTGTCCTCCATATGACATCGCTCAGGCTTCCATCCAGCCCACACATCACCCGCAAACCCATGGTCAGTCATGACCAAGTGGGGCCTACTACTACTAACAAGTCAGCAGAAATCGAGCCTGCTAGGCAAAGCTACATACAGGATAGCTAGCTAGACTCAGCTACATACAGGATAGCTAGATAGCTAGCTAGACTCAGCTACATACAGGATAGCTAGATAGCTGGCTAGACTCAGCTACATACTGGGTAGCTAGATAGCTAGCTAGACTCAGCTACATACAGGATAGCTAGATAGCTGGCTAGACTCAGCTACATACAGGATAGCTAGATAGCTGGCTAGACTCAGCTACATACTGGGTAGCTAGATAGCTGGCAAGACTCCGCTACATACTGGGTAGCCAGATAGCTGGCTAGACTCAGCTACATACAGGATAGCTAGATAGCTAGCTAGACTCAGCTACATACAGGATAGCTAGATAGCTGGCTAGAGTCGGCTACATACTGGATAGCTAGATAGCTGGCTAGACTCAGCTACATACTGGGTAGCTAGATAGCTGGCTAGACTCAGCTACATACTGGGTAGCTAGATAGCTAGCTAGACTCAGCTACATACTGGATAGCTAGCTAGACTCAGCTACATACAGGATAGCTAGATAGCTGGCTAGACTCAGCTACATACTGGATAGCTAGATAGCTGGCTAGACTCAGCTACATACAGGATAGCTAGATAGCTGGCTAGACTCAGCTACATACTGGATAGCTAGATAGCTAGCTAGACTCAGCTACAGACAGGATAGCTAGATAGATGGCCAGACTCAGCTACATACAGGATAGCTAGATAGCTGGCTAGACTCAGCTACATACTGGGTAGCTAGGTAGCTGGCTAGACTCAGCTACATACTGGGTAGCTAGATAGCTGGCTAGACTCAGCTACATACTGGGTAGCTAGATAGCTAGCTAGACTCAGCTACATACTGGATAGCTAGCTAGACTCAGCTACATACAGGATAGCTAGATAGCTGGCTAGACTCAGCTACATACTGGATAGCTAGATAGCTGGCTAGACTCAGCTACATACAGGATAGCTAGATAGCTGGCTAGACTCAGCTACATACTGGATAGCTAGATAGCTAGCTAGACTCAGCTACAGACAGGATAGCTAGATAGATGGCCAGACTCAGCTACATACAGGATAGCTAGATAGCTGGCTAGACTCAGCTACATACTGGGTAGCTAGGTAGCTGGCTAGACTCAGCTACATACTGGGTAGCTAGATAGCTGGCTAGACTCAGCTACATACTGGGTAGCTAGATAGCTAGCTAGACTCAGCTACATACTGGATAGCTAGCTAGACTCAGCTACAGACAGGATAGCTAGATAGATGGCCAGACTCAGCTACATACAGGATAGCTAGATAGCTGGCTAGACTCAGCTACATACTGGGTAGCTAGGTAGCTGGCTAGACTCAGATACATACAGGATAGCTAGATAGCTAGCTAGACTTCGCTACATACACGATAGCTAGATAGATGACTACATGCTGGATAGCTAGGTAGCTAGCTATACTGAGCTACATGCCGGATAGCTGCACAGCTAGCTAGACTGAGCTACATACAGGATAGCTAGGAAGCTAGCTAGACTGAGCTACATACTGGACAGCTGCACAGTTAGTTAGACTGAGCTACATGCTGGATAGCTAGGTAGCTAGCTAGACTGAGCTACATACTGGACAGCTGCACAGTTAGTTAGACTGAGCTACATGCCGGTTAGCTAGATAGCTAGCTAGACTGAGCTACATACTGGACAGCTGCACAGTTAGTTAGACTGAGCTACATGCCGGATAGCTAGGTAGCTAGCTAGACTAAGCTACATACTGGATAGCTAGCTAGACTGAGCTACATACTGGACAGCTGCACAGCTAGCTAGACTGAGCTACATACTGGACAGCTGCACAGTTAGTTAGACTGAGCTACATACTGGACAGCTGCACAGCTAGCTAGACTCAGCTACATACTGGACAGCTGCACAGCTAGCTAGACTGAGCTACATGCCGGATAGCTAGATAGCTAGCTAGACTGAGACATACTGGAGAAATGCTGTGGAAATTCAGCGGGTGATGCAGCATCCGGTGGCGCTGTTGGTGGCTGCCTCCGCCTACAGTCTGGTTATCTTTTTTTAATTTTTGTTCTGTTTAAATTATGTTCTCTGGGTTTTTTGTTGTATTTTATGTGGGGGTGGGGGGTAGGGTAAGGGGGAAACCGTCCTTCAGTCTCTTCCTGGCGAGGATGCGACTATTATCCAAGTCGCGCCCTCGCCCCCCCCCCCCCCCCCCCCCCCCCCCCCTCCTCCTCGCGGCCTACCAACTGGATTGGCGCGCCCTTTCATACCTGGATAACGAGGTAGCTACATGGAGTGAGCTACATACTGGATAGCTAGAGAGCTAGCTGGATGGCCACATATACTGGATGCCTAAAAATGGGTGAGATTTTAGGGGAGGGCATGTGGATTCAGGGGAGGGCACGTATATGAGTGGGGCCTTTTGGGCAGCGCACCTTTAAATGGTGAATTAGGGGAGCGGACCTTTAAATAGTGAACTAGGGGAGGTCACCTTTAAATAGTGAACTAGGGGAGGACATCTGTGAATGGTGATTTAGGGGAGGGCCTGCTGCATCGACATCGCAGAGCTATGTTTTGCGAAGCTCCCAGCGCGGGCGGTGCTGTCTTCAACATCGCGGAATCCTGGGACCATTTACCGAGGGCCGCCAGCGTTCACTCTCCGCCCAGCTCGGCCTGTTGACTTCGGGAGCCGCGGACTCTGGTGGGAGATGGCCGATTCAGAGGTCCAGGCCCCTGAGGATGTTCTTCCGTTCGACGCCGGGGTTCCATCGTTCCCGGCGAGAGGGCCTGAACATCAGGCCGCCCGTAGTGGCGACTGCAGAGGGCTCGGGAGGCCCCGACCAAGGGTGAACATTGGGGAACATCAGCAAGGAGGTTGACTGGACTTTGGTTCCTTCCCTCACAGTGGGGAACTTTGGTGCCGCTGTGGGGATGTTTGTGTCGTGGACTACTGTGTTCTGTGTTTTTGTGTTTGTATGACTGTAAGGGAAATTGCATTTAGTTATCTTCATTGAAGACAATGACAATAAATTGAATCAAAACAAATCAAATCAAATCCATGGAATGAAGGAAATAGGCAAGTCGAGACCCTTATTCAAACCCTTCTTTAACTGGGTAGCTATCTAGACTGGTCTACGGACTGGATAGCTAGGTAGCTATCTAGACTGGTCTACGGACTGGATAGCTAGGTAGCTGGCTAGACTGGTCTATGGACTGGATAGCTATGTAGCTGGCTAGACTGGTCTACGGACTGGATAGCTAGGTAGCTGGCTAGACTGGTCTATGGACTGGGTAGCTAGGTAGCTGGCTAGACTGGTCTATGGGACTGGATAGCTAGGTAGCTATCTAGTCTGGTCTACGGACTGGATAGCTATGTAGCTGGCTAGACTGGTCTTTGGACTGGATAGCTAGGTAGCTGGCTAGACTGGTCTACGGACTGGATAGCTAGGTAGGTGGCTAGACTGGTCTACGGACTGGATAGCTAGGTAGCTAGCTTGACTGGTCTATGGACTGGATAGCTAGGTAGCTGGCTGGACTGGTCTATGGACTGGATAGCTAGGTAGCTAGCTTGACTGGTCTATGGACTGGATAGCTAGGTAGCTGGCTAGACTGGTCTATGGGACTGGATAGCTAGATAGCTGGCTAGACTGGTCTATGGACTGGATAGCTAGGTAGCTGGTCTATGGACTGGATAGCTATGTAGCTTGCCAGACTGGTCTATGGACTGGATAGCTAGGTAGCTGATCTATGGACTGGATAGCTATGTAGCTGGCCAGACTGGTCTATGGGACTGGATAGCTAGGTAGCTGGCTAGACTGGTCTATGGACTGGATAGCTAGGTAGCTGGCTAGACTGGTCTACGGACTGGATAGCTAAATAGCCAGCTAGACTGATACATACTGGTTTTTCATAGTTAAAAACAACTGAATTGGAACAACAGCACCTCATATTTCTCTTGTGCAGTTGACACCCCAGCGGTATGAACATTGACTTCTCTAACTTCAAGTGACCCCTTGCTTTCCCTCTCTCTGTCCCTCCCCCACATTAGTTGTTCTGCTAGTCTCCCTGTTCATATATCTTACGTGACCAGCAATAGACCATTGTGAGCTCCACCTTTTTTGGGCCATCGTTGCTGGCTCTGATTTGTTCTGGACCTTTCCATACCTCTCGTTTCCCTTTCCCCTGACTCTTAGTCTGAAGAACGGTCTCGACCCAAAAGGTCACCTATTCCTTTTCTTCAGCGATGCTGCCTGCCCCGCTGAGTCTGTGTTTGGTCAGTGTTTGTGTCTATCTTCGGTGTAAACCTGCATCTACAGTTCCTTCGTCAGTGTGAATTCAGTGGGCGGAGGGGCCTGTCTCTGCGCTGTATCTCAAAACTAGACTTAACCAATCAACATTGGTGTCCAGCTCATTTATTTACATTATGTACATGAATTGGATTGGCATAAAATTGTCTCTCGTGTTGGATTGTGATAGTGTGCGGGGATCGTTGGTCGGTGCGGACTCAGTGGGCCTGTTTCCGCACTGTATCTGTAAAATAACTAAAGCATTAATAGTGTAGGAAGGAACTGCAGATGCCGATTTAAACCGAAGATTGACACAAAATGCTGGAGTAACTCAGCGGGACAGGCAGCATCTCTGGCAAGAAGGAATGGGTGATGTTTCGAGTTGAGACCCTTCTTCAGACTGAGAGTCAGGGGAAAAGAGAGATATAGAGATTTTTTCCTCTCTATTATTTAAACACTGATTCTGTGCGATAGCTTGTTGCACAATCCGTAGGCATTGCCACTTTCATTTCACTGTACATCTTGTATGTGTATCTGACAAATAAACTGGACGTGACCTGACGTAGAGAGATAGGGAACAAATGTTTTCCTGTTTTCTCTCTCCCGCCTTTCTTAAAAAGATAAAATGAGCTACCCTGCAATCCACAGGAACTGATCCTGAGTCAATAGAACATTGGAAAATTATCACCAATGCATCCATGATTTCTAGAGCCACTTCTTTAAGTAACCTGGTATGCAGACCATCAGGCCCTGGGGATTTATCAGCCTTCAGTCCCATCAGTCTATCTAATACCATTTCCTGCCTAATGTGGATTTCCTTCAGTTTCTCTGTCATTCCAGATCCTCTGGCCACTACTATATCAGGAAGATTGTTTGTGTCCTCCTTAGTGAAGACAGATCCAAAGTACTCATCTGCCATTTCCTTGTTCCCCATAATTAATTCACCTTTTTCGGTCTTCAAGGGTCCACCTTTGGTCTTAACTATTTTTTCCTCTTCACATACCTAAAGAAGCTTTTACTATCCTGCTTTATATTCCTGGCTAGCTTACCTTCATACCTCATCTTTTCTCCCTGTATTGTCTTTTTGGTTATCGTCTGTTGTTCTATAAACATTACCCAATCCTCTTGCTTCCCACTCATCTTTGCTACGTTGTAATTTTATACTGTACCTGACTTCCCTTGTCAGCCATGGTCGCCCCATACTCTCCTTGGAATCTTTCTTCCTCCTAGGAATGAACTGATCCTGCACCTTCTGTATTATTCCTAGAAATACCTGCCATTTTTGTTCCAGTCATCCCTGCTAGTGTATCTTTCCAGTCAACTTTGACCAGCTCCTCCCTCATGGTCCCATAGTCCCCTTTATTCAACTGTAACACTGACACCTCCGATCTACCCTTCTCCTTCTCCAATTGTAGATTAAACCTGTCCACCATGTTATGGGCACTGCCTCCTAATGGCTCATTAACTTCAAGGACCTTTCTCAAATCCTGTTCATTACATAACACTAAATCCAGAATTCCCTTCTCCCTGGTAGGAGAGAGTAGGGGTGGAGGGAGGGGGGGAGATGGGATGGAATGGGAGGGGGTGGAGAGGCAGGGAGAGGAGGGGGTAGAGAGTGGGAGGAGAGGAGGAAATGGAGAGGGGGAGGTGGAGAGGTGCAGGGGGAGGAGGGGAGAGGGAGATGTGGGGAGAGGAGAGAGTGGGGAGGGAAAGTCGGGGGAGGAAGGAGGGGAAGAAGGAGGGGAGGAGGAGAGGGGAGGGGTGGGGAGAGGAGGAGGGCGGGGGGGAGGAGATGGGGAAATGTAGAGGGGCAAGGAGACGGGGGACCAGAGGGGAATAGGGAGAGAGTGGGGAAGGGGAGGAGGAGAGAGGTGAGGCGGTGAGAGGCGAGGGGGAGGGAGGTGAGGAGACAGGTGAGAGGGAGCGAGTGGGGAGGGGAAGGGTAGAGGGAGAGGGGTGAATAGGGAGGGAGAGAGGGGAAATGGGGGAGGTGGAGAGGGAGGGGAAGAAGGAGAGGGAGGGGAGAGAGAGTAGGGGAGAGGGTAGGGAGAGAGAGAGACAAGGCGGAGAGAGGTGAGGGGGTGAGAGGCAAGGTGTGTGTGGGTCTGGGGGTGAGTGGGTGTGGGGGGGTGAGTGGGGGGAGGGGTGAGTGGGTGTGGGGGTGAGTGGGTGTGGGGGTGAGTGGGTGAGTGGGAGTGGGGCGTGGGTGTGGGGTGAGTAGGTGTGGGGGTGGGGGTGTGTGGGTGTGGGGGTGTGTGTGGGTGTGGGGGTGAGTGGGTGTGGGGGTGAGTGGGTGTGGGGGTGAGTGGGTGTGGGGGTGAGTGGGTGTGGGGGTGAGTGGGTGTGGGGGTGAGTGGGTGTGGGGGTGAGTGGGTGTGGGGGTGAGTGGGTGTGTGGGGGTGAGGGGGTGAGTGTGGGTTTGGGGGTGAGTGGGTGAGGGGGTGAGTGTGGGTGTGTGGGTGAGTGTGGGTGTGTGGGTGAGGGGGTGAGTGTGGGTGTGTGGGTGAGGGGGTGAGTGTGGGTGTGTGGGTGTGGGGGTGAGTGTGGGTGTGGGGGTGAGTGTGGGTGTGGGGGTGAGTGTGTCTCGGGGTGTGGGGGTGTGTGGGTGTGGGGGTGAGTGGGTGTGGGGGTGAGTGGGTTTGGGGGTGAGTGGGTGTGGGTTTGGGGGTGAGTGGGTGAGTGGGTGTGGGGGTGAGTGTGGGTGTGGGGGTGTGTGGGTGAGTGTGAGTGTGGGTGTGTGGGTGAGGGGGTGAGTGTGGGTGTGGGGGTGAGTGTGGGTGTGGGGGTGAGTGTGGGTGTGGGGGTGAGTGGGGGTGAGTGTGGGTTTGGGGGTGAGTGGGGGTGTGTGGGTGTGTGGGTGAGTGTGGGTGTGGGGGTGAGTGTGGGTGTGGGGGTGAGTGTGTCTCGGGGTGTGGCGGTGAGTGGGTGAGAGGGTGCCCGCCCATCCTGCGCCAAGACGTCAATCTCCCCGCCCACATTGCGCCATGACGTCCCCATTCCCGCCCATCCTACGCCATGACGTCCATCTCCCCGCCCACCCTGCGCCGTGACGTCAACCTCCCCGCGCGCCCTGCGCCGTGACGTCCCTCTCCCCGCCCACCCTGCGCCGTGACGTCCATCTCCCCGCCCGCCCTGCGCCGTGACGTCCGTCTCCCCGCCCACCCTGCGCCGTGACGTCCGTCTCCCCGCCCACCCTGCGCCGTGACGTCCCCGCCAGTGCGAGGCCGTTGCTCGAGCCGGACGCTGCAAGATGGCGGTTTGTTTTTGAATGTGAAGGCGGCCACAGCGGGACAGACAGACAGACAGACAGACGGGCAGCGGCTGTGGGGACAAGACACTGGAGTTTCACCCCCACACCCTGATGCTGATGATGATGCTGCTTCACACTGAAGGTACACACACTAAATCACAGCACAAGGGCAGTTGAGTCCAGGAGCAAAGACAGACAGACAGACAGACAGACGTCCTTCTGCAGTTGTACAGTGCAGGGCCCTGGTGACACCACACCTGCAGTCCTGCAGTGTTGGCTGCAGCTTTGCACACGTCACGGGAGGGAGGGAGGGAGGCAAGGTTCAGCATTTGCAACAGGGAATTAGCAGCAACACCAGCAAGTTTGCGGATGACACAAAGCTGGGTGGCCGCAGTCAGTGTGAGCTGTGAAGAGGATGTTAGGAGGTTGCAGGGGGACCTGGACAGGTTGGGGGAGTGGGCAGGTGGAGGTAGACACAGCACTCACTTGGTCTTAGTGTGTGGAGAGGGGGAGCGAGAGGGTGAGAGAGAGGGGCAGACAGAGAGAGATAGAGAGAGACAGACAGATGGGCTGAAAGACAGACGAGAGAGAGACAGAGGGAGAGAGAGATAGGGACAGAGAGGGAGAGAAAGAGACAGAAAGAGACAGAGGGAGATACAGGAGGAGAGAAAGGAGACAGAGGGAAAGAAAGGGACAAAGTGAGATATAGCGATAAAGAGAGAGAGGGACAGATAGAGAGACAGAGAGAGGGAGAGAAAGACAAACAGACAGAGACAGAGAGAGGGAGAGAAAGACAAACAGACAGAGACAGATAGAGAGACAGACAGAGGGAGATAGACAGAGAGAGAGATAGGGAGAGGGACAGAGAGGGACGGAGAGAGAGAGAGGGCGAGAAAGAGGCAAATGGAGGCAGATGGGGAGAAAGAGAGAGAGAGAGAGAGAGAGAGAGACAGAGAGAAAGAGAGAGACAGAGGGAGATACAGGAGGAGAGAGGCAGAGAGAGAGAAAGAAAGAGACAAAGAAAGAGATAGAGAAAGAGATAGAGGGACAGAGGGAGTCAAAGAGACGGACAGCGAGACAGAGAGAGAGAGACAGACAGGCAGAGACAGAGAGAGGGTGAGACAGAGAGAGACATAAAGAGAGGGAGAGGGACAGAGACTGAGAGAGACAAAGAGAGGGAGAGACAGACAGACAGACAGAGAGAGAGACAAAGAGAGGGAGAGACAGACAGACAGACAGACAGACAGACAGACAGACAGAAATAGAAACAGAGACAGACGGGGAGAAAGAGAGATAGATAGAGAGAGAGAGAGAGACAGGGAGAGAAACAGACAGAGACAGATAGAGAGAGACAGATGGGGAGAAAGACAGACAAATAGAGAGAGTGACAGAGGGAGAGGGAGAGAGATAGGGAGAGGGACAGAGAGAGAGGGAGAGAAAGAGGAAGAGACAGATGGGGAGAAAGAGAGACAGATGGGGAGCGACAGACAGAGAGAGAGACCGACAGACAGACAGGGAAAGAGACAGACAGAGGGAGATAAGGAGGAGAGAAAGAGAGACAGAGAAAGAAAGAGACAAAGAGAGAGATAGCGAGAAAGAGAGAGAGGGACACAGAGAGGGACAGACAGAGAGAGAGACAGACAGAGAGAGAGACAGACAGAGAGAGAGAGACAGACAGAGAGGGAGAGAAAGACAAACAGACAGAGAGACAGATAGAGAGAGACAGATGGGAAGAAAGACAGACAAATAGAGAGACAGAGAGGGAGAGAGACAGAGAGAGATAGATAGATAGATAGACAGGGAGAGGAGCAGAGAGAGAGAGAGGGATGGAGAGGGAGAAAAAGAGACAAACAGAGACAGACGGGGAGAAAGAGAAACAGAGAAAAAGAGAGAGACAGAGGGAAAGAGACAGAGGGAGATACAGGAGGAGAGAGAGAGCCAGAGAGAGAGAAAGAAAGTGAAAGCGAGAGATAGAGTGAAAGAGATAGAGGGACAGAGAGACACACACAAAGAGAGAGGGACAGAGACACAGAGAGAGAGAGAGGGAGAGAAAGAGACAGACAGGGAGAAAGAGAGACAGAGAGTGAGAGAGGGAGAGAAAGAGAAACAGACAGATGGGGAGAAAGAGACATAGAGAGAGGGAGAGAGATGGAGAGAGCGAGAGATAGAGATAGAGGGAGAGGTACAGGGAGAGAAAGAGACAAACAGAGGGAGAAAGAGAGACAGGGAAAGAGGGAGACAGAGAGGGAGAGACAGGGAAAGAGGGAGACAGAGAGGGAGATGCAGGAGGAGAGAGAGGGAGAGAAAGAAAAAGAGAGAGAGAGGGAATGAGAGAGAGACAGATACAGACACTTTGAGAGGGACAGAGATAGAGAGAAAGATAGAAAGATAGAGACAGAGAGAGAGAGAAACAGGGAGAGAAAAAAAGAGAGACAGATACAGACACTTTGTCATAGAGTGTGGGGAGATATATGCATATGTATATATATATGTATGTATATGTGTATATATATGTGTATATATGTATATATATATGTATGTATAGAAGTTGGGATGTAATGTTACAATTGTACATTCTGGAGTATGGTGTACAATTTTGGTTGCCAAATTATAGGAAAGATGCCAACAAAATAGAGAGAGTACAGAGGAGATTTACTATAATGTTGCCTGGGTTCCAGCAACTAAGTTACGGAGTAAGGTTGAACAAGTTAGGTCTTTATTCTTTGGTGCGCAGAAGGTTAAGGGGGGGGGCTTGTTAGAGGTCTTTAAAACGATGAGAGGGATACACAGAGTTGAAGTTGATAAGCTTTTTCCATTGAGAGTAGGGAAGATTCAAACAAGAGGACATGATTTGAGAATTAAGGGACAGAGGTTTAGGGGTAACATGAGGGGGAACTTCTTTACTCAGAGAGTGGTGGCTGTGTGGAACTTCAGCTCCACACCCTGACCCACACCAAAGTGATGCAGTCACTTTGTCATAGAGTGTGGAGAGAGCGACAGAGAGATAGAAACAGAGATGGATGGAGAGAGAGAGAGGGGACAGAGAGAGGGAGAGAGACAGACAGAGAAAGAGTGAGAGACAGAGAGGCACAGAGAGAGAGAGAGAGAGAGAGAGAGAGAGAGAGAGACCGAGAGAGAGAGTGAGAGAGAGAAAGAGACCAAGAGAGAGAGAAAAAGAGACACAGACAGAGAGAGAGAAAGAAAGAGAGACAGACAGGGAGAGCGAGACGGAAAGAGAGGGCGAGAGAACAAAGGGGACTATGCAGACATGAGAGAGGAGCTGGCCAAGGTAGACTGGAAAGAGATACTAGCAGGAATGACGGTGGAACAGCAATGGCAGGCATTTCTGGGCATTCTCCGGAAGACGCAGGATAATTTCATTCCAAAAAGGAAGAAAGATTCTACGGGGAGTAGGAGGCAACCGTGGCTGAAAAGAGGTTAGGATAGAATAAAACTAAAAGAAAAGATGTATAACACAGCAAAGAGTAGCTGGAAGCCAGAGGATTGAGAAACTTTCATAAGACAACAGAAGAGAACAAAACGGGCAATATGGGCTGAAAAGATGAAGTACATAGAAACATAGACAATAGGTGCAGGAGTAGGCCATTTGACACTTCCAGCCTGCACCACCATTCAATATGATCATGGCTGATCATCCAACTCAGTATCCTGTACCACCTGCCTTATCTCCATACCCTCTGATCCATTTAGCCACAAGGGCCACATCTAACTCCCTCTTAAATATAGCCAATGAACTGGCCTCAACTACCTTCTCGTAGTATTGGTCCCCCTCAGGTTCAAGTGCAACCCGTCCTTTTTCTGGAAGGTGTGACCTGTACACTTGAACCCGACGGGGACCAATATCCTGGCGGGGAGATTTGCAATGACTTTAAACTAGAACGGTTGGGGGGGAGGGACACAAATCGAGAAAGCTAGTAGACTGTGTGAGGCAGAGAAGGGAAGCATTCAGACCCAACATGTAGGGAGAAAGAAAAATATAATAAACACAATAAGTGGTGGTGGGTTTCTTAAATGTGTGAGCAGAGAGACAGAGGGGTATAAAATGAGGGTAGAAGCAATAGGTAGCAAGGTGAAAAGTAAAATTGGCAGGCAGACAAATCCAGGGCAAAATCATAAAGGGCTACCTTTCAACATAATTGTATAAGGGGTAAGAGTTTTGTAAAAACAAGCCTGAAGGCTTTGTGTCTCAATGCAAGAAGCATTTGGAATAAGGTGGATGAGTTGAATGTGCAGATAGCTATTAATGACTATGCTATAGTTGGGATCACGGAGACATGGCTCCAGGGTGACCATGGCTGGGAGCTGAACATCCAGGGATATTCAATATTCAGGATGGATAGACAGAAAGGAAAAGGAGGTGGGGTAGCGTTGCTGGTTAGAGAGGAGATTAACACAATGGAAAGGAAGGACATTAGCATGGAGGATGTGGAATCGGTATGGGTAGAGCTGCGAAACACTAAGGGGCAGAAAATGCTGGTAGGTGTTGTGTACAGGCCACCTAACAGTAGTCATGAAGTTGGGGATGGTATCAAACAGGAAATTAGAAATGCGTGCGACAAAGGCAAAACAGTTATAATGGGTGACTTCAATCTACATATAGATTGGGTGAATCAAATTGGCAGGGGTGCTGAGGAAGAGGATTTCTTGGAATGGATATCTCCATACCCTCTGATCCATTTAGCCACAAGGGCCACATCTAACTCCCTCTTAAATATAGCCAATGAACTGCCCTCTGTGGCAGAGAGTTCCAGAGACTCACCACTCTCTGTGTGAAAAAAGTCATTCTCATCTCGGTCTTAAAGGATATCCCCCTTATCCTTAAGCTGTGACCCCTTGTCCTGGACTTCCCCAACATCGGGAACAATCATTCTGCATCTAGCCTGATATTAATGCAATAGAAAGGAAGAACATTAGCTTGAAGGATGTGGAATGGATATGGGTAGAGCTGTGAAACTCTAAGGGGCAGAAAACGCAAGTGGGAGTTGTGCACAGACTCTCTAACAGTAGTAGTGGAGTTGGCAACGGCATCAAACAGGAAATTAGAAATGAGTGCAACAGATATAATGGGTGACTTCAATCTACATTTAGATTGGGTGAATCAAATGGGCAGGGGTGCTGAGGAAGAAGATTTCTTGGAATGTATGCGGGATAGTTTTCTAAACCAACATGTAGATGAACCAACGAGAGAGCAGGCTATTCTAGACTGGTTATTGAGTAATGAGGGAGGATTAATTAGCAGTCTTGTGCGTGGCCCCTTGGGCAAGAGTGACTATAATATGGTTGAGTTCTTCATTAGGATGGAGAGTGACATCATTAATTCAGAAACAAGGGTTCTGAACTTAAAGAACGGTAACTTTGAAGGTATGAGACGTGAATTTCCCAAGAAAGACTGGCAATTGATGCTTAAACAGTTGCCGGTGGATAGGCAATGGATGGCATTTAAGGACTGCATGGATGAACTACAAAAATTGTTCATCCCAGTTTGGCAAAAGAATAAATCAGGGAAGGTAGTACATCCATGGATAACTTGGGAAATCAGGGATTATATCAAAACAAATGATGAAGCGTACAAATTAGCCAGAAAAAGCAGCCTAACAGAGGACTGGGAGAAATTCAGAGTCCAAGAGAGGAGGACAAACGGCTTAATTAGAAAAGGGAAAATAGATTATGAAAGAAAACTGTCATGGATTGTATGAAGGGGAAGCTGGCCAGGAATATAAAGAAGGACAGTAAAAGCTTATTTAGATATGTTAAGGGAAAAAAAGAGATAGGGGTGCAGGGACGGAGAGAGAGAGAGCGACAGACGGAGAGAGGGACAGATGGAGAGAGAGAGAGGGGGACAGAGAGAGAGTGAGAGTGGGACACAGAGATGGGCAGACAGTGAGAGGTACAGAGAGGGAGGGACAGAGAGAGGGGGAGAGGGGGGGACAGAGAGAGAGACAAGAGAGAAACAGAGAGCGAAAGACAGACAGAGAGAGAGAGACAGACAGACAGACAGACAGTGAGAGAGAGAGAGAGAGCGAAAGAAACAAAGGGGGTTATGAAGGCATGAGAGAGGAGCCTCGCAGGAATGATGGTGGAACAGCAATGGCAGGCATTTCTGGGCATAATCCGGACGACGCGGGATCATTTAATTCCAAAAAGGAAGAAAGATTCTAATGGGAGTAGGAGGTAACCGTGGCTGACAAGAGAAGTTAGGGATAGAATAAACTAAAAGAAAAGATGTATCATCATTCCACCATTCCCACTTCACAGCAAAGAGTAGCCGGAAGCCAGACGATTGGGAAACTTTCATAGGACAACAGAAGGAAACAAAATGGGCAATACGGGCTGAAAAGACAATAGACAATAGGCGCAGGAGTAGGCCATTTGACCCTTCGAGTCAGCACCGCCATTCAATGTGATCATGGCTGATCATCCCCAATCAGTACCCCGTTCCTGCCTTCTCTCCATATCACCTGATTCCGCTATTTTAAGAGCCCTATCTAGCTCTCTCTTGAAAGCATCCAGAGAACCTGCCTCCACCGCCCTCTGAGGCAGAGAATTCCACACTCACCACTTTCTGTGAGAAAAAGTGTTTCCTCATCTCCGTTCTAAATGGCTTATTCCTTATTCTTAAACTGTGCCCCTGGTTCTGGACTCCCCCAACATCGGGAACATGTTTCCTGCCTCTAGCGTGTCCAAACCTTTAATAATCTTATATGTTTCAATGAGATCCACTATCATCCTTCTAAACTCCAGATTGCACAAGCCCAGCTGCTCCATTCTCTCAGCATATGACTGTCCCGCCATCCCGGGAATTAAGCTTGTAAACCTACGCTGCACCCCCACAATAGCAACAATGTCCTTCTTCAAATTAAGGGACCAAAACTGCACTCAATACTCCAGGTGTGCTCTCACTAGTGCTCTGTACAAGATGAAGTACGAAAGGAAGCTGGCCAGGAATGTAAAGAAGGACAGTAAAAGCTTCTTTAGATATGTTAAGGAAAAAAGAGAGGGAGAGGGAGATAGAGGGGGGGGGACGGACAGACAGACGCATGAGACAGGAGCTGGCCAAGATAGACTGGAAAGGGATCCTAGCAGGAATGACGGTGGAACAACAATGACAGGAATTTCTGGGCATTCTCCGGAAGACGCAGAATCATTTGATTCTAAAACGGAAGAAAGATTCTAAGGGGAGTAGGAGGCAACCGTGGCTGACAAGAGAAGTTAGGGATAGAATAAAAGTAAAAGAAAAGATGTATCATCATTCCATCATTCCCACTTCACAGCAAAGAGTAGCCGGAAGCCAGAGGAGTGGGAAACTTCCAGAGGACAACAGAAGGAAACAAAACGGGCAATATGGGCTGAAAATATGAAGCACGAGGGGAAGCTGGCCAGAAATATAAAGAAGGACAGGAAAAGCTTCTTTAGATATGTTAAGGGAGAGAGAGAAAGAGAGTGGGTGGGGGGCAGAGAGAGAGAGGGGGGCAGAGAGAGAGAGGGGGGCAGAGAGAGAGAGGGGGGCAGAGAGAGAGAGGGGGGCAGAGAGAGAGAGGGGGGCAGAGAGAGAGAGGGGGACAGAGAGAGAGGGGGACAGAGAGAGAGGGGGACAGAGAGAGAGGGGGACAGAGAGAGAGTGAAATAGACGGGGGGGCAGAGAGAGAGAGAGAGAGGGACAGAGAGACAGAGAGAGAGAGAGAGGGGGGTAGATAGAGAGACAAAGAGACACAGAGAGAGAGAGAGAGGGGACAGAGAGAGAGTGAAAGAGACGGGGGGCAGAGAGAGGGAGAGAGAGGGGACAGAGAGAGAGGGGACAGGGAGAGAAAGGGACAGGGAGAGAGGGGACAGGGAGAGAGGGGACAGGGAGAGAGGGGACAGGGAGAGAGGGGACAGGGAGAGAGGGGACAGGGAGAGAGAGTGAGAGAGATGGACAATTAGGTACAATTTCACAATTTTGCAGAGGCCAATTAATCTACAATCCTAAACGCCTGTTGGAGGAGACTGGAGCACCCGGAGCAAAGACCCTCGCAGGTCAAGGGAAGAACGTACAAACTCCACACAGACAGCACCCGTAGTCAGGATCGAACTCGGGTCTCTGGCGGTGAGGCAGCAACTGTGCCACGCAGAATTACATAACGGTTTACTCCGCTATAAACACACCCAATATGTGCTAGTAATGTCCTGTTTGCCAGCTTGTTGACCCTCTGTCTTCCCCTCCTGCAGGGTTTAGGAGCCGTTGCTGTGGACGGAGGGACGGGGACGTGAGCGGCCATTGAGGGCGGCCAGGGTGCCGGTAAGCACCCCATCTGCTGGATGTGAGGACTGAGCTTCGATGGAGGCCCACATGATGGGGCACAACAAGGAGAAGCGTTATGAGTGTGACGTGTGTGGTAAGGCCTGGCGAGCGCCAAGCCTGCTGGCGATCCACCGGCGGGTTCACACGGGAGAACGCCCCTTTAACTGCTCGCAGTGTGGCAAGAGCTTTTCCCGCTACGAGTGCCTGATGCAGCACAACCGCGTGCACTCCGGTGAGAGGCCCTTCACCTGCTCCGACTGCGGCAAGAGCTTCAAGAAGGCAGATGTGCTGAAGATCCACCAGCGGGTGCACACGGGTGAGAAGCCCTATGGCTGTTCCACTTGCGGCAAGAGCTTTGCCCAGTTCACGGGGCTACAGCAGCACGAGCGGGTGCACAGCAGTGAGCGGCCCTTCACCTGCTCCAACTGCGGCAAAGGCTTCCAGTCGTCAAAGGATTTGGAGAGGCACAGGCGCATACACACCGGGGAGCGGCCCTACACCTGTAACAACTGCGGCAAGGGCTTCACCCACTCCAGCAACCTGCTGCAGCACCAACTCACCCACACCGGCGAGCGCCCCTACACCTGCGCCCAGTGTGACAAGGGCTTCACCCACTCCAGCACCCTGCTGTTGCACCAACGCACCCACACCGGTGAGCGCCCCTACACCTGCGCCCAGTGCGGCAAGGGCTTCACCCACTCCAGCAACCTGCTGGTGCACCAGCGCACACACACCGGCGAGCGCCCCTACACCTGCGCCCAGTGCGGCAAGGGCTTCACCCACTCCAGCAACCTGCTGGTGCACCAGCGCACCCACACCGGCGGGCGCCCCTTCACTTGCGCCCAGTGCGGCAAGGGCTTCACCCAATCCAGCACCCTGCTGACGCACCAGCGCACCCACACCGGGGAGCGGCCCTATACCTGCGCCCAGTGCGGCAAGGGCTTCACCCAGTCCGGCACCCTGCTGGTGCATCAGCGCACCCACACTGGGGAGGGTCCCTTCACCTGTGCCCAGTGTGGCAAGGGCTTCACCTGCTCCACTTATCTGCTGTCCCACCAGCGGGTGCACACCGGCGGTCATCCCTTCCCCAGCCCGGCGTGTGGAGAGCGCTTTGCCAGGGCCTCCCACGCCCTGTCTCACCAGCGCGTGCACACCAGTGGCCAGCCCTACGACTGCCCGTACTGCGGTGAGGAGTTTGACAGCGCGCGGGGGTTGCGGCAGCACCGGCGGGCCCACGCCGGCGAACAGCTGCTCCCACTGTGACACGAGAGCACGGGGCTTGCGGGAGCACCAGCGGATACACACCGGAGACTCTTTGTGTGCGCTGAGTGTGGCAAGGGTTTCACCCGCATGTCCAGCCTGTGGCAGCACAGGCATACTCACAGCATTGAGTATCCCTTCCCCTGCCCTTCCTCTGGAAGGGCTTCACCCGCCTTGACCACCTGCTGGAGCACTGGCGAGTCCACATCGGTCAGCACCCCTTCACCTGCCCGCTCTGGGGCAAGGCCTTTGCCCGCTCCTCCAGCCTGCTGGCACACCGCCATGTGGATAGATAGGCGCTGTTTGGGTAGACACAAAATGGTGGAAGGAATGGGTGACGTTTCGGGTCATTTCTTCAGTCACCCATTCCATCTCTCCAAAGATGCTGCCTGTCCCGCTGAGTTACTCCAGCACTCTGTGTCCTTTATGTTGTAAACCAGCATCTGCAGTTCCTTGTTTTTAAACCATTCTGGTTAACCATCTCTGCACCTTCCCCAAAGCCTCCACATCAATCCTGTAATGGAGTGACCTGTATGCAATACTCCAAATGCTACTTGGCCATTGTCCCTTAAAGCTGCACATATACATTCCCCTCACTCCCCGTTCCCTCCACTCTCCCCCCATGAGGGAATACACAAGAATACACAAATTATCTCCACTCCACCCTCTCGTGCCCCCTTCTCTCTTTCACACACTCTCTCTCGCTCCCTGTCTCACACACACTTCCTCTCGCTCCTGGCTCACACACACTTCCTCTCACTCCCTGTCTCTCACACACTTCCTCTCGCTCCCTGTCTCTCACACACCCCTTCTTTCTGTCCCTCTCTCTCACACCCTATCTCTCTCGCCCTCTCACACCCTCTCTCTATCTCTCACACACACTCTCTCTCTTTCTCTCTCACACACACACAACCTCTCCCTCACACACTCCATCTCTCTATCTTGCTCTCTCTCACACACTCTCACACACTGCCTCTCACACACACACACTCTCTCTCACACACACACACTCAGTTTCTGTCACACACGCTCCCTGTCTCACACACACAAACACTCCCTCTCTCTCTTTCTCACACCCTCTCTCTCTCTCACACCCTCTCTCTCACGCACACACACAAACACTCCCTCTCTTACACACACAGTCCCTCTCTCACACACTCCCTCTCTCTATTTTGCTCTCTCACACATGCACTCTCAGGCACACTCTCACCCTCTCCCTCTCTATTGCTCTCTCACACACACAAACGCTCCCGCTCTCAATCTCTCTCTCTCTCACACACACACACACACACTCCCTCTCTATTGCTCTCTCATACACACAAACACTCCTGCTCTCAATCTCTCTCTCTCTCTCTCTCTCTCACACACACACACACACTCCCTCTCTCTTGCTCTCACACACACAGACTCCCCCTCTCAATCTCTCTCTCTCTCTCACACACACACAGTTCCTCTCTCTCACACACACACACACATTCTCACACGCTCTCTCTCAAACATGCACACACTCACACGCACGCTGAACACCTCAGCTCGGTTTGCAATAACCAACCTGATCTCCAGGTGGCTCAGCACTTCATCTCTCCCTACCATTTCAAATCTGAATTTTCTGTCCTGGGCCTCCTCCATGGCCAGAATGAGGACCACCGCAAATTGGAGGAGCAGCACCTCATATTTCCCTTGGGCAGTTTGCACGCCAGCGGTATGAACATTGACTTCTCTAATTTCAGGTAGTCCCTATTTTCTCCTCCCCGTCCCAGCTCTCCCTCAGCCCACTGGCTCCACCTCTATGTTTCTTCTTCCTCCCTCCCCCACCCTCACAGCAGTCTGAAGAAGGGTTTCGACCGGAAATGTTGCCTATTTCCTTCGTTCCATAGATGCTGCCTCACCCGCTGAGTTTCTCCAGCATTTTTGCCTACCTTCGATTTTCCAGCATCCGCAGTTCCTTCTAGGGCATTTTAAAGTGTTTTTTAAAGAACGTTTTGAAGCATTTGTGCCTTGCGTAACAAATAAAGCAAGTTTATCCAGACCTCACTGTGAAAGAGTTTAATTTGGTCAAGTTTGGTTCATAAATTAAAAATGGAGATTTGCTGAAAAACAGAAAGCAGTCAAATTTAAAAGAGAATTTCTCAGCAGAATAAAGTCTGCAAAAATCTAGTTTCTATAAGATCCCCCCTCAGTCTTCTAAATATAGAGAGTACAAGCCAAGTCTATCCAGTCTTTCCTCATTTGAAAGTCCTTTCGCTATTAATGCTAACATACCATTTGCTTTCTTCACTTCCTGCTGCACCAGCTTGCCTACTTTCAATGATTGGTGTACCATGACACCCAAGTCTCGTTGCATCTTCCCTTTTCCTAATTTGCCACCATTCAGATAATAGTCTACCCTCCTGTTTTTTGCCACCAAAGTGGATAACCTCACCTTTATCCACATTATACTGCATCTGCCATGCATTTGCCTACTCACCCAGCCTATCCAAGTCACCTTACAGCCTCCCAGCATCCTCCTCACAGTTAACACTGCCCCCCAGCTTCGTGTCATCCACAGATTTGGAGATGTTGCATTCAATTCCCTCGTCCAATCAGACCTTGTTCACCATTCGGTGGCCGGTGTTTGGGGCAACTGGTGACTATGTGCTCCACTGCCTGTGTTAGGTCCCCACACTCGCAGGAGGCGCTGTCCATGAGGCCCCACCTCTTCATCGCTACTCCATAGCGTCCAATGCCTGTCCTCAAGCGGTTGAGGGTTGACCACTGCTTTCGATGCAAGGACATCCATGGGGCCATCGATGTACTGGTGTAGCCTAGATGGTTCTGCTGACTTCCACTGGTCTCTCTGTCATGTCTTGGCCCAGGCGGCCTTAGAAGCACCAACCGAAGTTGTGTAGAGCAGCTCTTGGGCTTGCATGGAGCGGCGTGACTCGAGGCACACGGCTTGTCGTGGTGTCTCCGTGACGATCTGATGGAGGAGGTGGGATTCACTGGTCTGTGCCTTTCCAGAGAGGGCCAGCGTGGCTGCTTCTCATCTGATGTTGGTCGGGGCAATGCCAGCGAGGACGGGCAGTTGGTTTACTGGGGTGGCTCGCAGCAACCGGAGACAGTCAGTCTGCAGGGCACTGTTGAGGGCAGCATCCAGCTTCTTGGCATCAGGGCGACGGCACCAGACCCGGGGCACATTACTCGGCGGCTGAGAACACCAGCTAAGGACAAGGTAGTGGCTTTCATCCAAGTCTTACAAGCTTGTTTTAGCTCACAGACGGATGCCCATTCTGGAACCAAGATGGAAGCCATTTGAAAACAAAATGAAGTTAGTTGTCCTTCCAGAAAGGGCAGCTGTACTGAAGCTGTGCCAAGATTTGAGAGTAAGGCAGACATTGCAAATATGTGTCCAGCCTCCCTTGTTTTCCTTAGGCTATGGATCTTTCACTCAGATTTAGAATGTGCGTTTTATTGATAAGAAAATGTGTAATTCCACTAACATTCATTTGTTCTTTGAGTGGAGCCCGAGAAGCACTGAGCAACGTGTGTGCTCTTTGTAGATCTCACCACTCCCGTCTAGCAAATTGATTAAAGATTGCTTTGGTTTACCTTTAACAATTTTGTTGCTGTCTGCTTTCTTTAAGAGATGAACTTTGAATACTGTGCTCTTTGGAACTCTACAGATTCATGTTGTGCTATCAATAATGAAAGAAAATGCCAACCATCTCCAGAAATGATGAGAAATTATGCTCGCCTCCATGCATATCTGTAGCTGTAGGGCAGTCGCATACCTCTCCACTACTTCAAAGATAGTTCCTACACTTGGCAATATCGTTTGGCCACTGTTGTGTTTTCATTGGTTTCATGGATTTGAATAGGTTAGGAAAGCGAATGGTATGTTAGCATTCATAGCAAAATAATTTGAGTATAGGAGCAGGGACGTCCTACTGCAGTTGTACAGGATCCCGGTGAGACCACACCTGGGGTATTGTGTACAATTTTGGTCTCCAAATCTGAGGAAATACATTCTTGCCATAGACGGAGTACAGAGAAGTTTCACCAGACTGATTTCTGGAATGTCAGGACTTTCATATGAAGAAAGACAGGATGGACTCGGCTTGAATTAAGAAGAGGGGGGTCTTATAGAAACTTACAACATTCTTAAGGGGTTGGACAGGCTAGATGCAGGAAGACAGTTCCCGATGTTGGGGAAGACCAGGACAAGGGGGTCACAGTTTAAGGATAAGGGGGAAATCTTTTAGTACGGAGATGAGAAAACATTTTTCACACAGAGTGGTGAATCTGTGGAATTCTCTGCCACAGAAGGTAGTTGAGGCCAGTTCATTGGCTATATTTAAGAGGGCGTTAGATGTGGCCCTTGTTGCTAAAGGGATCAGGGGGTATGGAGAGAATGCAGGTACAGGATACTGAGTTGGATGATCAGCCATCATCATATTAAATGGCGGTGCAGGCTAGAAGGGCCGAATGGCCTACTCCTGCACCTATTGTCTATGTTTCTATGTGATGTTCGGACCCAAGGGCTCCCACTTAGTCTAGTATCTTATCATTTCTGGAGGTGGTTGCAATGTTCTTTCATTATTGATAGCACAACATGAATTGTGAAGAATTCCAAAGAACACAGTGAGGTCATGAAAAACTTGTTTTAATTGTTACGTAAGGCACAAATACCTCAAGACTATCTTTTGTACAGCTAATCCATCATTTGGGCAATATACCTTACAATACAAATCGTCAGTCTCTTCATAAAGCTTATCAGAGAAAACCAACGCTTATCAGACCTATTGAGTAAAATAACTGAAAAATGCACCAAACTGGAAGGACGTCAGACGCGTCTGAACTTAAGAATCGTTGCTATTCAAGAAGGGAGAGAGGGGAAACGAGACCGCCGTGAATTCGCAGCAGACTTATTTCAAAAAGTCTTAAATTTGAATCAGAAGCTTCTGCTAGACCGAGCACACAGGGTGGTGAGACGTCGTTCACGGGCGGATGCCCGTCCAAGACAAATGATAGTAAAGGTACAATATGACCATGTACTGGAGGAAATGATGAAGAAAATTATCCGTACCAGGAATCTTATGTATGAGGGAGATAAAATCAGTATCTACCGAGATTACCCTGTGGAGGTCTCCAGGAACAGAACGCTGTTTAAAGAGACAAAGAATGTACTGAAGGATGTGAAAGATCTGAAGTATGGTCTGATGTACCCGGCTACATTAAGAGTTGTTTACGATGATAAAGAACACTTCTTCACCAACCCGACGGAAGCATTGGAGTTCGCCCAGAAGATCAAACCTGCCTGATGACTGAACATTATCTACAAAATAAATGATGTCAACGAACAACGTAACTGTGCAAGATCGGATGGTTCTAAGGTTCTGTTATACCTAAGGACAATGGAAACTGGAGATGGATGCTGAATAAGGCCTTTTCCATGGTCGTGTTCTACGGCTATTATAATATTATTAATATAATAACTAATAAATATTAACATTACTGCGTGGTACTATTCATAATTATTACTAATGGTCACTAATTACTTACAATTGAATTAGTTAGAATTAGCTAAATGGTTGGATTTAAAGTTTGATTTTACTCTTCTTCGCTTTCATTCCTTTTGTTTGGGGATTTTTAAAAATTTATATATATATAATATATAAAAATATCTATATAACTAATGGAATTTGAATATTTTGGAACCTGTAATGTTTCCCACCCCCCGGTAAAATATCGCCATGGAAATGTCATTTTAAAGAGAGTATGGAGCTAGTCATGTTTTTTTTACATCGACTACGGAAGTCGGTAGATGGTTAGCCATGCTAGTATGGCTATCACTAACTACACTACTTATAGATGTAGTTTTTTTCTTTCTTTTTGCATATTACTAACCTCTTAATCTATTTTCTTTATATAATACTCTATTATAATTTTAAGGTTGAATGGAGTTATGAGCTTTATCAAAGGAGATATATACGTGAGAAAGATCAGTGGGATTTAAAATTCATCTATTCGAGGTTCGGGTGTAAAGTAGGTCTTGTCGAACTAAGCCATTTGCTCTCTTATAGACCTCACTAAACAAAAGATGCAAGACTTAAATATGAAGATCGGGGGTGAAGGAATAACATTTTGTAGCTGGAACGTTAAAGGTATTAACGAACCAATTAAGCGAGGTAAAGTATTTGCACATTTAAAAGTACTTAAAACAGATGTAATTTTCCTCCACGAAACCCACCTAAAAAGGATGCAGAACATAGATTGAAAGCTAAATGGATTGATAACGCGTATCATTCTTCATTTCCACATAAATCCAGAGGTGTTGCAATACTACTCCGTAAAGGGACACCTTTTAAACATATATCAACTATAATGGACAGTGGTGGTAGATATATTATATTAAGAGGTGAACTATATGTAAAAAAGACTCTTATTAATGTTTATGGACCAAATTGTGATAGCCCTTTGTTTTTTAAGAAAATATTTAATACATTTCCGGAATTAGCACAACACAATTTAATAATTGGAGGAGACTTAAATTGTACATTAGATCCCTATTTAGATAGGTCATCAAGACAACGGAAAACAAAATCCAGTGATTTATTAAACGCATATATAGATACTAGGAATATCAGAGATGTTTGGAGAATAATAAACCCAACTGGACGAGAATATTCATTTAACTCACCGGTACATAAAACATATTCAAGAATAGATTATTTTTGGTGAACTCCAAGCTTATTCCATTTACTTCTAATTCAAACTACCACAATATTATAATTTCGGATCATGCCCCTTTAACGTTTATGATTACAATAAATGGAAGGATGGAGAAACAGGTACAATGGAGACTTAATCCACACATTTTAAAGGAGAAAGCATCTCAGGAATATCTTACCAAACAGATTAATATGTTCTTTGAAATAAACGATAACCCTGAAACGCCTGCCTCCTTACTATGGGAAACATTTAAAGCATTACGCGGGGAGCCGTGATTTCTTCCGAAGCACTCTAATAAAAAGAATCAGGTGATGCAGCAGGCATTGGATTTAAACAATTAGACACAGAGAATGCGGCTACACCAACCATGATAAAACACAATAACATTGAAATATTGAAATATAAATTAAATAAAATATATTCAGACCAAGTTGTAACATTTTATCAATATACTAAACAATTACATTTTGAATTTGGAGATAAACCTCAAAAAATATTGGCTCGTCAATTAAGGAAACTGGAGGGGGGAAAACAATTCATAGGATTAAATCAGACAAAGGAGAACCACTAGCACAACCTAAGGACATTAACGAGAGATTTCTGCAATACTATCAAAACCTTTATTCTGCTAAAACTATAGATCACCAGACAGGAATAGAAGCATTCTTTCAAAAATGCAATCTTAAAGGGTTAAATTTGAAAGATGAGAATTATTAGACGCTGAAATAACAGTAAAATAAATTGAAGAGTCTATCAGATCTCTAAAAAATGGTAAATCCCCGGGACCAGATGGCATTGGCTCGGAATTATATAAAACATTCTATGCTCTGATTGTCCCGCATTTAAAGACACTGTACGAGCATATCTGCACACAACAGAAATGACCAGAAACGCCAAATGAATCTATTATAACACTTACACCAAAAATAGATAAGGATCTGGATGATCCAGGATCATATAGAGCTATAGCTATTCTAAATACTGATCAGAAAATATTAACTAAAATCCTAGCACAAAGATTAAGTACAGTGATTAATAAATTAATACACCCGGATCAAACAGGATTTTTAGCAAAAAGGTATTCTTCATATAGCCTGAGACGACTATTCAATATTATATACTCAAAAATAAATATTATCAAAGACCTAGCAATTATTTCATTAGATGCTGAGAAAGCTTTTGACCAGGTGGAACGGCCCTATTTATTTTCGGTTATGAAAATTTTTCAACTGGGCGAGCAGTTTAGTACATGGATAAAACTTCTATATACTAATCCAACAGAATATCAACAAATCAAATGTTATCAACTAAATTTAATTTATCTAGATGTTATAGACAAGGATGTCCATTATCCCCGTTATTATTTGCACTGGTAATAGAACCATTAGCAGAAAGCGTGAGGTCCAATCCTGAAATATATGGGTATAAAACCAAAGATACTGAAAATAAAATCTCATTATATGCAGATGATGTATTAGTTTACATTACTAAACCTGAAGTTAGTATCCCAAATTTACAAAATTTAATAACTCAATATGGCTCATTTTCAGGATACAGAATTAATTGGAATAAAAGCGAAATCATGCAAATAATGGAAAGTAACCCACATATTTTACAACAATTCCCTTTTAGAATAGTAAATGAAAAACTTAAATATCTTGGAATTGATGTAACAAAGGGATACACTTCTTTATTTAAATCTAATTTTCCGTCTTTACTGAACAAATTAAATGCGAATATTTCGTATTGGAAAACATTACCTATTTCAATGTTGGGTAGAATTAATGCGATAAAAATGATTTTCCTCCCGCAATTATTGTACCTCTTTCAATTAATCCCAGTACATCTCCCAAAAACTCTTTTTTTTTAAGTTGACTCTATAGTCACCAATTTGATCTGGGATTATAAGAACCACCGAATAAATAAGAAACACTTATGTAAATCAAAAATAAATGGAGGCTTAGCGTCACCAAATTTTATGTTTTATTCCAGGGCAGTTAATATTAAAAATATGATTTTTTTGGTTGAAGAATTGGACAAACAACCATATTGGTTGAAAATGGAAAAGGAAGATTGTTTACCTTTTGAAATTGGGTCGATTCTATTTGCTATTACTAAATTAAGCAAAAAGAACTATAACGAAAACCTTATAATAGACAGTGGAACACGCATTTGGAAACAAATAAAGAAGACATTAAAATTGGATTATTTACCACTATCTCTTCCCATTGTAAACAATGCTGCATTTAAACCCTCCTTGATGGATAAGGGGTTTTTTACAATGGAAAAATCATGGAATTACAAAGATGGGTGATCTCTATAGGAAAAGTTAATTTCTCTCATTTCAGGAATTACAACAAATTTATGGGCTTCAATCAAAAGATTACTTTAGATCTCTGCAAATTAGAGACTATGCCAAGTCAAATATACATGACCATAGAATTAGAAATAGAGAAATTGTTGATGAATGTTTGAATAAACATCCGAACACAGAAAAATTGATATCTTATATTTATAACATTCTATTATATAATGATGCACACATGACAGATTTATATAGGCAATCATGGGAAAACGAATTAGGTCAAACAATAAGGTCAGAAATTTGAGATGAAAGCTTACACTGTTCGTTAAATGCTGGACATTCTTTAATACAGTTTAAACTATTACATATTCAGTATGTAACATTGCATTATTCAGAAACCAAATTGAATAGAATTTTCCTAAGCGTTCCCCCTATTTGGTATAAATGTCAACACTTAGAGGCTAACCTAATGCACACATTCTTAAGCTGTATAAAATTAATAATTTTTGGATGGACATTTTTAAGATCATTCCGGACATCGTCAATACCAAATTGGTCCCCTGATTCAAAATTGATAATTTTAGGAATAATAGAACAAAATCAATTCATTACATTGAATCAAAGAACCTTTATTGATTATAGTTTAATAATTGGGAAAAAAATAATATTAAAATTTTGGAAAGGCCCTATAACCCACACCATTAAAATGTGGGCTACGGAAATGTTGGAGACCCCATATTTGGAAAGATTAACATTTGTCTTAATGGACAACCAAGAACTATTTAAAATAATATGGTCCCCATTTATTGAATATTTGAAGAGGCAAACTAGTTCGCCACGAGAAAGCGACTGAAACCTGAATCAAAGAATAGATGAAGAATTACATTTCATCAAACGCGGATATATCTCCAACGATGCACAATCTATTGAACACTCCATTCTTCCTCAACTTTTCCTCCTCTTTTTTGTTCTCTCTCTCTATTAATTTCTATCTTTATAAAATTTGGAAAAAATATAGATAGAAGTACAATTACTATGCAATTGATAATATAAATAATATTGATAATTTTACTTCGGAGTCACGTGAGTGACTACGTGAAGACCCCGCCAGCACGCATGCGCAACATATCGTCGTACGCATGCGGAAGCGACGGTCGGAAGGAGCGGGGCTCCTCCAGCGCAAGTTAAATAGCTTGCGCCAGGTAAGTCTCACCGGAGGAGTGAGTCGTCGACACAGAGAGAGATGGAAGCACGAAAATCAAAAAGAGCTGCGGCCAAAGCAACTGCAAAAGAAAGCAGCCAGCAGAGAGCCGCCTCTCCAGAGCTACAGGTTCTACCTGCAGCTCCCGACTTTTCGCCATTTGGGACCGTTGGTACGCCACGGTCAGGCGGGAAAGCCACCCGGAAGTCGGCCGGGGCCGACTCAGCGGAGTCCGGTCCCGAGGACACCCCGTTCGCGGACAGCGACGGAGGTCGTCTTTCCCGCATGGAGCGGATGATGGAGCAGTTGCTCCAACGTGACCTGCTAATGCAGGGGCAGGATCACAGTAGGCCTACCAGTAGGCCCACGGCAGGTTCCTACAGGGGACTGCCTAATGTCTCCCCCTCTATACAGGGGAGCATTGAGGGTCAGAACTGGGCTGACCCAGAAGAAGGGGAGTTGGCTGAATCACCGACCGTGTCAGGGGTGTGTGAAGGCTTTATGGATGTGGTGAACAAGCATGCCATGCCCGAACAGAAGGGCTTACCCATCCACCCCAAACTGGCTGCCAGTATTGACTACATGGCAACAAACCAGCTGCAGGAACAGGCCATAAATGCTACGGCAGATAAATACATGGCACCAGAAAACTGCAATTCACTAAATGTCCCTGCGGTAAACAACCCTATTTGGGGGAATATGAGTCCATCGAGCAGAGGACAGGAGATTAAACTTCAGAGGATCCTGAAGCTCCTAACCGCGGGAATTACGGCAGTGGCAAGAACTGCAGTGGGTGTAGATATGCCGGAGGAACTACAAGATGCATTGGCTCTGCTGTGCAACACACAGTACGAGATTAACAACTTTCGGAAAAGCATCATAAAGCCGGCGCTTAACCCCAAATTTGCGGGGTTGTGTAAGCCTGGGAAGACTCAGCCTCCTAGCCTGCTGTTCGGGGAAGATCTCCCTAAGCAGGTTAAAGACCTGGATGAGGAGGCAAAGGCTTTGGGCCTTATAAAGATACCGGGTTTCCCTGAACCCCACTACCCGCAAAGACAGCACCCCTACACATCCACCAGGCAGAGTTACCATTCCAGGTCTGCAGGTGGTGAAAGCTCGAAGGCCGGCAATCCTGCTGAAAGGTCTTTTTTAGGCCATGGCCCAGGCGGGCCTTCTTGGAAGATGCGCCACTCCCAGAACACTCCCAACCAGCCAAGGAAGCAAGGGCAGAGACCTCAACACCGGCAGTAACCATGGAGGTAGGTGGGTCTGGAGTCCCCAGGAACACATCTTGTCTAAATTCACTGTATGTGGGGGGCAGGTTGCACTTGTTCTACGAGAATTGGCTCACTGTTACCTCTGATCCTTATATACTCAGGAGTATTCAGGGCTACAAAATTGAATTTATTCACAAACTCCCTACCCCGGTTCAGCATGTTCCTAGCCGGAAATTTATCCTTTCTCAACAAGAGAAGGCAGCAGGACATGCAGAGCTTCATAGGTTAATAGAGAAAGGGGTAGTGGAGAAAGCCACTAAGGAACCCCGGGAGTTCGTGTCCAATATATTCACCAAAAATAAAAAAGATGGCGGTTGCCGCATCATTATTGACTTAACTGAACTGAATACTTCTGTCCAGTATATTCATTTCAAAATGGACACTTTCGACACTGCTATACAGTTAATAGGTCATGGGTACTACATGGCATGCATTGACCTCAAGGATGCATATTATTCAGTACCCATACACAAGGATCATAGGAGATATTTAAAATTTATCTGGATGGGACAATTATGGCAATACTAAGCCTTGCCTAATGGGTTATCATCAGCACCCAGATTGTTTACCAAAATATTGAAACCAGCTTTGGCCTGTTTAAGGAAACAGAACCATACTGTTATGGCTTATCTAGACGACATCCTCATTGTGGGGGAAAATTTGGAAACGGCCACTTTGGCGGTAACAGCCACTAAACAGCTTTTTCAGAAGCTGGGTTTCATTATACATCCAGATAAATCTATATTGGAACCCTCTACCACCATGAAGTACTTGGGGTTCATCATCAACTCTGAGCAAATGTCTATCACGTTGCCACCAAGCAAGGTGGAGGACCTGATAGAGGCTTGCAGGGGCCTCTTTGGCACTAAGGATCCATCCATTCGACGGGTGGCCAGGGTGATTGGGAAGATAGTAGCTGCATTTCCGGGAGCTCAGTTTGGGCCTTTACATTACCAAAACTTACAAAGAGCAAAAATTACAGCGCTCAAAAATCAGGCTGGCCATTTTGATAGGCCAATGAAAATACCGGAGAAGGCAAAAGCCGAACTATATTGGTGGATGGGCAATGCCCAAAACTGCTCTAAACCAATCACTATCATCAATCCCTCGGTCACCTTACAAACAGATGCCAGTGCCAAAGGGTGGGGAGCTACTAACACTACCTCTAGTTGTGGAGGTAGATGGAGTGCACAGGAGTTAACCCAATTCAAAAACTTGGGGATTAACTATTCAGAAATGCTGGCAGCATTTCACGGCCTTAAAGCATACTGCACTAATATGCACAAAGTCCATATAAGGATACAAATTGACAACACCACGGTGGTAGCCTATATTAACCACATGGGCGGTATTAAGTCGATATCATGTGATGAATTGGCAAACAATATCTGGCACTGGTGTCTGCAAAGAGAAATCTGGATATCAGCTACTTACCTTCCAGGTAAGCTAAACACAGTGGCAGACACCAGATCACGTAAATTCAACGACAACATAGAATGGATGTTAGATCGGAGTGTGTTTTCAGATATTGTAGAACGGTATGGAACACCAGATATCGACCTTTTCGCGTCCAGGCTTAATCACCAACTACCAACATATGTTGCTTGGGAACCAGACCCGGGGGCAGTAGCGATGGATGCATTCTCGCTACATTGGGGAGATCTTTTTTGCTACGCTTTTCCCCCTTTCTGCCTCATCAGTCGGGTCTTGCAGAAAATTAAGCAAGACTCCACATCGGGAATTTTGGTGGTGCCCGACTGGCCTACCCAACCATGGTTCCCTATGGTACGGAAGATGGCCACAGAACCCTGCATCAGGGTGAACAAAAGACCTAGTCTGCTCATTCACCCTGTTACAGGGGAACATCATCCATGTCATGATCGCATGGATCTATTAATTTGCAGATTCTAAAACGGCCACTTCATGGATACGGACTCTCCAACAGGACCATTGACACCATCTCAGGAGCCTGCAGAGAGTCCACAAGGAAGCAGTATCTGACCTACATCAGAAAATGGGAAGGATTCTGCGTCTCAGCCAACACCACTTATGAAACTGCCACTATCACGGAAGTGCTGGAATTTTTGGCTACCCTTCATTTCGATGAGGGTTTGAGTTACAGTGCCATCAACTGTGCCAGGAGTGCCCTATCATCATACCTGGGCCAGGGAAGTGACCAATTGGGCATTGGATCACATCCCCTAGTGTCCAAATTTATGAGGGGAATATTCAATTCCAATCCCCCCAGGCCTAGATACAGCCATACTTGGGATATCAGCACGGTCTTGACCATGCTACGAGGATGGACGCCTATCACGGGACTCCCTTTGGCCAAACTCACGTACAAGATGGTCATGATTATGGCACTTATCACGGCACAACGGGTCCAGTCCCTGCACAAACTCAATTTGGATGCAATGACCTCCACCGGTTATAAAGTCACTTTTTATGTGCAGGGACTATTGAAACAAGATCGTCCCGGAGTGTCTGGTTATACATTAGAGTTTCTGGCTTACCCAACAGATTCTCGCCTCTGTATCGTTACATTAATTTTACGATACATTTCAGTTACTATAAATCTAAGGGGCACGGAGACAGCATTGCTCATCAGTCACAAGAAACCCCATCATAGAGTCACGGTGCAAACCATTTCCAGATGGTTAAGGGTGGTATTGGATGCGGCGGGGGTGGATACTAACATTTATAAATCTCACTCCACCAGGGCAGCATCCACCTCGGCGGCCAGAAGGATGGAAGTACCTCTGGATCACATCCTGGCCACAGCGGGTTGGAGTAACGAAAAGACATTCCACCGCTTTTACTTTAAACCCGTGACCTCCCCTGATACTTTTGCAGGGAGGATTTTAAGTACTGCCAGATAGTACCCTTTTGGGACTATATTGTTTTGGTATGAATAAATACCTGTTTTTGTTTTTCAGCCAGTGTCTTGTCTGAATTACGTTCATCCTCTTATCCCAACTTTAGCGGTGTGTGAGCATGGAGCTTCCAGGGCATGAAATCACAGAGCTTTGAAATCTTCACGTAGTCACTCACGTGACTCCGAAGTAAAATAGTAAGATTAAACGAGAACTTACCAGTTTGAAGTTTGATCTTTATTTTATGAGGAGTTACGATGAGGGATTACGTGCCCTCCGCTCCCAACCCTCTATTATAAAGATCACCTGGTATGAAAGTTCTCTTTTTTATCTTACTATATTAGTCATTGTGACTGTTTGTTCTGTGATTTCACACCACTGCTTTGAAGAATGTCGCGCATGCGTGCTGGCGGGGTCTTCACGTAATCCCTCATCGTAACTCCTCATAAAATAAAGATCAAACTTCAAACTGGTAAGTTCTCGTTTAATCTTACTATGTATGTCTACAACGAACAAAATGTTTTTTTATTATGTATTTACTTCTAATTTTAAAAAAAACAAAGAACAGACGAAGTGGCAAAATATGAGGTAGTTCTGATGATGTGACAAATTGTGGGTTGTAGTGATGGAATGAAACACTGTGGGGTAGGACAGACGGACTGCCATTCTTTTGGGTATTACTGATTGAAGCGACTCTGTGGGGCAGCACTGCTGGAATGACACTGTGAAATAGTACTGATGAAGTGACACATCGTGAGGTAGTTCCATTGAAATGTTACACTGTGGGGTTGTCATGATGGAGTGACACAGTGCGGCTAGTAATGATGTAATGACGCGCTGTGGGGTAGCACTGAACTAATGACACTTTGTGTACTCATGGAATGACTATTGTGTTGTAGAGAGACACATAACCATATAACAATTACAGCACGGAAACAGGCCATCTCGGTCCTTCTAGTCCGTGCCGAATACTTACTCTCACCTAGTCCCATCTACCTACACTCAGACCATAGCCCTCCATTCCTCCATATACCTATCTAATTTATTTTTAAATTATAAAACCGAACCTGCCTCCACCACTTCCACTGGAAGCTCATTCCACACAGCCACCACTCTCCGAGTAAGAATTTCCCCCTCATGTTACCCCTAAACCTTTGTCTCTTAATTCTCAAATCATGTCCTCTTGTTTAAAACTTCCCCATTATCCACGTCAACTATGTCTATCCCTCTCATAACTTTAAAGACCACTGCCAAGTCCCCCCTTAACCTTGTGCGCTCCAAAGAATAAAGACTTATCTTGTTCAACCTTTCTCTGCAACTTAGCTGCTGAAACCCAGGCAACATTCTAGTAAATCTCCTCTGTACTCTCTCCACTTTGTTCACATCTATCCTATAATTTGGCGATCAAAATTGTACACCAGAATTGTCCTCACCAATGCTTTGTACAATCTTAACATTACATCCCAACATCTATACACAATGCTCTGATTTATAAAGGCCAGCACACCAACAGCTGTCTTTACCACCCTATCTACATGAGATTCCACCTTCAGGGAACTATGCACAGTTATTCCAAGATCCCTCTGTTCCACAGCATTCCTCAATTCCCTACCATTTACCATGTATGTCCTATTTTGATTTGTCCTGCCAAGATGTAGCACCTCACACTTATCCGCATTAAACTCCATCTGCCAGCTTTCAGCCCAGTCTTCCAAATGGCCCAAATCTCTCTGTAGACTTTGAAAATCTACTTCAATTTCCACAGCACCACCTATCTTAGTATCATCTGCATACTTATTTACCCAATTCCCCTCCCCCCCCCCCCCACCCCCCACCCCCCCCCCCCCCCCCCCCCATCATCTAGATCATTGATGTACATGACAAACAACAGTGGAGCCAACACAGATCCCTGAGGCACCCCATTGGTCACCGGCTTCCAACCTGACAAACAGCCATCCACCATTCCTCTCTGGCATCTCCCATTCAGCCACTGTTGAATCCATCTTGCTACTTCGCCATTAACACCCAAAGATTGAACCTTCTTAACCAACATTCCATGGGGAACCTTGTCAAGGGCCTTACTGAAATCCATATAGACAACATCCACTGCTTTACGCTCATCAGTTTCCCTAGTAACCTCTTCAAAAATTTCAAGAAGGTTTGTCAAACATGAACTTCCAGGCACAAATCCATGTTGACTGTTCTTGATCAGACCCTGTTTAAACAGATGCTTATATATATTATCTCTAAGTATCCTTTCCATTAGTTTGTCCACGACTGACGCCAAACTAACAGGTCTATAATTGCTAGGTTTATTCTTTGAACCCTTTTTACCATTTACCATGTACCTCCTATTTTGATTTGTCCAGTGTAGCACCTCACACTGAGCAGCATTAGACTCCATCTGCCATCTTTCAGCCCACTCTTACAAATGGCCTAAATCTCTCTGTAGACTTTGAAAATCTACTTCATTATCCACTACACCACCTATCCTAATATCCACAATCATTAGTACCACACCCCGTGTGCAGTCGAAAGGTATTGCCCCTGAGTGACACGCTATGGTGCATTACTGATGGAATGACACGTTGTGGTGTGGTGTTCATGGGTCACGTGTGGAGTAGTATTAATGAAGTGATAAAACGCACGGTAGTACTAATGGAGTGACAAACATTAGGGTAGTCATGAGGGGGAGACAAACTTCGCCATTGTGCTGATGGATTGACACATTGTGGGGTAGTACTGACGTAGTGATAACCTGTGAGGTAGTTCTGATGGAGTGACACACTGTGTGGCAGTACTGAATGGTGGGCCCGATTTGGAAAATGGGAGATGTAACGAGACCTGAGTGTCATGGTACACCAGTCATTGAAAGTAGGGATGCAGGTGCAGCAGGCAGTGAAGAAAGCGAATAGTATGTTAGCAGTCATAGCAATAGAATTTGAGTATCGTAGCAGGAAGGTTGTACTGCAGTTGTACAGGGTCTTGGTGAGATCTCACCTGTGGTATTGCCTACAGTTTTGATCTCCAAATTTGAAGAAAGACATTCTTGCCATAGTGGGAGTGCAGATAACGTTCACCAGACTGATTCCTGTCAGGATCTTCATATGAAGAAAGACTGGATAGACTCGGCTTATACTCGCTAGAATTTAGAAGATTGAGGGGGGATCTTATAGAAACGTACAAAATTCTTAAGGGGTTGGACAAGCTAGATGCAGGAAAATTGTTTCCGATGTTGGGGAACTCCAGGACAAGGGGTCACAGCTTAAGGGTAAGGGGGAAATCTTTTCGGACCGAGATGAGGAAAACATTTTTCACACAGAGAGTGGTGAATCTCTGGAATTCTCTGCCACAGGAGGTAGTTGAGGCCAGTTCATTGGCTATATTTAAGAGGGACTTAGCTGTGGCCCTTGTGGGTAAAGGGATCAGGGGGGTATGGAGAGAAGGCAGGCACGGGATACTCAGTTGGATGATCAACCATGATCATATTGAATGGCGGTGCAGGCTCGAAGGGCCGAATGGCCTACTCCTGCACCTATTGTCTATGTTTCAATGATGGAGAAACACTGTAGAGTAGTACTGATGGAGTGGCATAATCTAGGGTTGTACTGATGGAGTGACATAATCTGGGGTAGTACTTATAGTGACAGATTTTCATATTGTTTCAAGATTATTCCATTTAATCACTATGATTGAAGACAGGGGTTCAGGAGATAATCGAAACGCATTCAAGTACTCTCCCCGAGACGTTCAATGCCGTCGAAAGGGAAATCTTCTAAACATAGTATTTTAATTAATAGCTTCTTTATTGTAGTAGCAAAAACAGTAGACATTCATCCAAACATCTTCTTACATAAGTACACTAGACTAAGTAGGACTCGTCGGGTCCAGCTTCACACGGAAGGGCTGGTTCCCCAACGCAATATTCCACCTCTCCACCAATTCCAATATTGCTGACCAGTGGGGGCTTCTGGAGCGCTAACATCCGTTTTATGGGTCTAAGTGGAGGCCGATTAGGAAAAGGGGAGATGCAGCGCGACCTGGGTGTCATGGTGCACCAGTCATTGAAAGTAGGCATGCAGGTACAGCAGGCAGTGAAGAAAGAAACATAGAAACATAGAAAAATAGGTGGAGTAGGCCATTCGGCCCTTCGAGCCTGCACCGGCATTCAATGTGATCATGGTTGATCATCCAACTCAGTATCCGTACCTGCCTTCTCTCCATACCCCCTGATCCCTTTAGCCACAAGTGCCACATCTAACGCCCTCTTAAATATAGCCAATGAACTGGCCTCAACTACCTTCTGTGGCAGAGAATTCCAGAGACTCACCGCTCTGTGTAAAGAATGTTTTCCTCATCTCGGTCCTAAAGGAATTCCCCCTTATCCTTAGACTGTGACCCCTTGTTCTGGACTCCCCCAACATCGGGAACAATCTTCCAGCATCTAGCTTGTCCAACCCCTTAAGAATTTTGTAAGTTTCTATAAGATCCCCCCTCAATCTTCTAAATTCCAGCGAGTACAAGCTGAGTCTATCCAATCTTTCCTCATATGAAAGTCCTGACATCCCAGGAATCAGACTGGTGAAGCGAATGGACGGTATGGTATGGTGAATGGTATGGTATGCGAATAAAGCGAATGGTATTTTAGCTTTCATAGCAAAAGGATTTGAATATAGGAACAGGGAGGTTCTACTTCAGTTGTATAGGGTCTTGGTGAGGCCACACCTGGAGTATTGCGTGCAGTTCTGGTCTCTAAATCTGAGGAAGGACATTATTGCCATAGAGGGAGTGCAGTGAAGGTTCACCAGACTGATTCCTGGGATGTCAGGACTGTCTTATGAACAAAGACTGCATAGACTCGGTTTATACTCTATACAATTTAGGAGATTGAGAGGGGATCTTATAGAAACGTACACAATTCTTAAGGGGTTGGACAGGCTAGATGCAGGAAGATTGTTCCCGATGTTGGGGAGGTCCCGGACAAGGGGTCACAGCTTAAGGATAAGGGGGAAATACTTTAGGACCGAGATGAGAAGGATTTTTTTCACACAGAGAGTGGTGGGTCTCTGGAACTCTCTGCCACAGAGGGTAGTTGAGGCCAGTTCATTGGCTATATTTAAGACGGAGTTAGATGTGGCCCTTGTGGCCAAGAGGGTCAGAGGGTATGGAGAGAAGGCAGGTACGGGATACTGAGTTGGATGATCAGCCATGATCATATTGAATGGTGGTGCAGGCTCGAAGGGCCGAATGGCCTACTCGTGCACCTAATTTATATGTTTCTATGTTTCTTCACTGCCTGCTGTACCTGTAAGCCATCTTTCAGTGATTGGTGTACAACGACGCCCAGGTCTCACTGCACCTCCCCCTTACCTAACCTAACCCCATTGAGATAATAATCTGCCCCCTTGTTTTTGCCGCCAAAGTGGATAACCGCACATTTATCTATATTATACTGCATCTGTCCATTCACTAAACCTGTCCAGGTCACCCTGCAACCTCCTAACATCCTCGTCACAGTTCACACTGTCACGCAGCTTTGTGTCATCCGCAAACTGTTGCTCCTAATTCCATCTTCCAAATCATTAATATATATGGTTGTGGCCCCAACACCGAGCCTTGCGGCACTCCACTTGCCACTGCCTGCCATTCTGAAAAGGACCTGTTCACTCCTACTCTTTGCTTCCGGTCTGCCAACTAATTTTCTATCCATGTCAACACCCTACCCCCAAAACCTTGTGCTCTAATTTTAGTCACCAGTCTCCCGTGCGGGACCTCATCAAAGGCTTTCTGAAAGTCTACATACACTACATCTACTGGCACCCCTTCATCCATTTTACTTGTCACATCCTCACAAAATTCCAGACTATTAGTCAAGCATGACTTCCCTTTCATAAATCCATGTTGACTTGAACTAATCCTTTTACTGCTATCCAAATGTGCCATTATTACCTCTTTAATGATTGGCTCCAGCATCTGTCCCACCACCGAAGTCAGTCTATCTGGTCTGTAATTCCCCGTTTTCTCTCTCGCTCCTTTCTTGAAAAGTGGGATAACATTAGCTATCCTCCAATCCACATCAACTGATCCTGAATCTATTAAACATTGGAAAATGATCACCAATGCGTCCACTATTTCTAGAGCCACCTCCATGAGGACCCTGGGATGCAGACCATCAGGCCCAGGGGATTTATCATCCTTCAGTGCCATTAGCTTACCCAATAATATTTCTCTCCAAATGAAAATTTATTTCAGTTCGTCTACCCCCTTAGATCCTCTGTCCTCCAGTACACCTGGGAGATTATGTGTGTTCTCCTTCGTGAAGACAGATCGTAAGTACCTATTCAACTCTTCTGCCATTTCCTTGTTGTCCATAATAATTTCACCCGTGTCTGCTTTCAAGGGACCCACATTTGACTTTGCTACTCTTTTTCCCTTAACATATAGAAATAAACGTTTACTTTCCTTATTTATATTCCTGGCCAGCTTCCCCTCGTACTTCATCTTTTCAGCCCGTATTGCCTGTTTTGTTTCCTTCTGTTGTCCTATGAAAGTTTCTCAATCCTCTGGCTTCCCACTACCCTTTGCTGTGTTCTACATCTTTTCTTTTAGTTTTATTATATCCCTAACTTCTCTGTCAGCCACGGTTGCTTCCTACTCCCCTTAGAATCTTTCAGCCTTTTTGGAATGAAATGATACTGCGTCTTCCGGATTCTGCCCAGAAATTCCTGCCATTGCTGTTCCACCGGCATTCCTGCTCGGATCCCTTTCCAGTCTACTTTGGCCAGCTCCCCTCTCATGCCTTCATAGTCCCCTTTGTCCAACTGCATCACGGTCACTTCCGACTTAAGGTTCTCCGTCTCAAATTGCAGATTAAAACGAATCATATTATGATCACTACCTCCAAGCGGTTCCTTTACTTCGAGTTCTATTGTCATATTTGTTTCATTGGACAACACTAAATCCAGAATTGCCTTTTCTCTGGTCGGCTACATTACAATGGATTCCATTGCTCTTAGAATCCATCTCGGAAGCATTCTCCAAACTCTCTTTCTTGGGGTCCTGAACCAACCTGATTTTCCCAGTCTACGTGCATATTGAGATCTCCATCACCACAGTGGCATTACCTTTGTTACATGCCAGTTTTAACTCCTGCTGCAACTTACACTATCAGAACTGAACGAGGAGGAGGACATAAATGCAGGCTCAGACACAGGGCAGATCCGTTTTCAGAGTTCAATCGGTCCAAGTCGGTACACAGGTAAGCAACAACAGAGGCAACAGTATAATCTAGGAGCAGGCAAAAACAGTAGTCGAAAAACAGGCAATGGTCGAGAACACAAGGTCAAAAGATTTCTAGAGTTGATACCAAGTAGCATACACAACGAACTGGCAACGAGAACTAAAACACAAAGGGCTTAAATACAGACTAACAGGGGATAACGAGACACAGGTGAAACACATCAGGGCGGGGCCAACAATCACACGAGGGCAAACGACCTGACAGGAAATGGGACCTGAAACAAGAGGAGATGAGAGACACCAAAATAAAACAAGAATGCAAACTCAAATACTAAAAACCAACAAGAAACAGGAACTGGATCAAACGCGAGACCTGACAGTCCGAGGAAGACGAGAAGCAGAAGGGTCTTCATGTTGTGTAGGGTCGGGGCGCGGATGCCTTTGGCGAGTGGCCGCACCTGTGCTCTTCCAAGCCCGTGTATGTCGCTGGGCGAGGTCGGGTAGGGAGGGAGGGACGGGGAATTGGAATGGGAAGGACGGGGCGGGGGTATCGGAGGAGGGACAGAGGGAGGAAGTAGCGAGAGGGATGGTGAGAGGGAGGTGGGGTGTAGAGGAAAGGGAGGGGGGGAGTGGAGAGGGAGAGGGGTTACGGAGAATAAACTAAACTGAAACACAAACTAAATAAAAAGTAATTTAAACTAAACTGAAACTCTAAACTCAACCCTTGAGCTACAACCTTCGCTCAGTCCACCTGGCCCCACCTGATCTACCAGCTGTCAAACACTTGAGGGAGGGGGTTACAGAGAGGGGTATAGGGGCCGGAGCAGAGGGGGGGGGGGGGGTTCTCTAACTAACACGAAATTATATTCTGTTTAAGAAAGAACTGCAGATGCTGGAAAAATCGAAGAGACAAAAATGCTGCAGAAACCATGTAGCCGAGATCACAGCCAACATTGGCCCGTTTCCCCATATCATCGACACGTTTTTGTATATATTTTACTATTTGTTCTGTATCTCTCCACATCACCGTCTGTATCTCTCGTTTCATTTTCCCCGGACTCTCAGTCTGAAGAAGGCTTTCAACCCGAAATATCACCCATTCCTTCACTCCAGGGAGGCTGCCTGACCCGCTGAGTTACTCAGGCATTTTGCACCTGGCCGGGGTAACTCCGCGGGTCAGGCAGCACAACCCTAACCCTTCTTCAGACTGAGAGAAAATGAAACAAGACATACAGACGGTGACGTGGAGAGATATAGAACAAATTAATAAAATATATGCAAAAACTTGACAATGATATGGGAAACGGGCCAATGTTGGCTGTGGTCGAGATGACAAGTGTTTGACAACCGGTAGATCAGGTGGGTCCAGGTGGACTGAGCGAAGGTGTTCTGAGAGTTTCAGCTCAAGTGTTGAGTTTAGAGTTTGAGTTTAGTTTAAATTAGTTTTACTTTAGTTTGAGTTTTAGTAATTTTTTCCTCTGTAAACCCACCCCCTCTCCATTCCTCCCCCTCCCTTTCCTCTGCCCCTCCCTCATTCTCTCCATCCCCGCTCGCTCCCTCCCTCCCTCTTTCCCACCTCCCATTCCCCGTCCCTCCCTCTCTCCCCGACCTCGCCCAGCGCCATACACGGGCTTGGAAGAGCACAGGTGTGGTCGCTCGCCAAAGGCATCCGCGCTCCGACCCCAGACAACATGAAGACCCTTCTGCTTCCCGTCTTCCTCGGACTCGCCGGTGAGTGTACACCCCCCCCGGACACTCTTCCCCTTTGTCTCCCTCCCTCTCCCCCCTTCCCCCTTCCCCTTCCCCCTTTCCCCCCTCCTCTCTCACCCCCTCCTCTCTCACCCCCTCCTCTCTCTCACCCCCTCCTCTCTCTCACCCCCTCCTCTCTCTCACCCCCTCCTCTCTCTCACCCCCTCCTGTCTCCCGACCCTTCTTTCTCCCCCTCCTCTGTCTCCCCCTCCGGTCTCCCGCACTTCCTCTCTCCCCCTCTCCTCTAACCCCTCCTCTCCCCACTCCTCCTCTCACCTTCTGTCTCTCCCTCTGCTCTCTCTCCCCGTTCTCTGTCTCCCTTCCTGTCGCCAGACCATCTTCTCTCCACTTTTCTCCCTCCCCTCCTCCCTACCCTTCTCTCCACTTTTCTCTGAGAAATCCTGGTTCATGCGGGCGAGCATGGGATCACGGCTACGGAGGGGTTGGAACAGTTCATCGATGTGGAGTTGGTGATAATACATCCCAAGTACGATTATATCACCAGGGACAACGACATCATGTTGATCAAACTGTCCCGGCCCGCCGCCCTAAACCGCAATGTGGTCGCCGTTCCCCTGCCCACGGAGTGCGCCCAGACCGGCGACATGTGTCTCATCTCCGCCTGGTGGCGCATCTGGAACCCGGGTGAGACTCCGGGACTGGTGGTGGGGGGTGGGGGGGGGGGGAGAGGGCGAGAGGGGGGAGGATGAAGGCAGGGAATTAGGAGGCGGGGAAGGAGGGGAGGGCCACAGAGACGGGGAAGGGGAGTGTAGGGGGCGGGGGGATGGGGTTTAATCTCTCTCCTTTACCCCAGTAGCGGGTCGTGGCTACCATCTCAAGTGTTTGGACGCCCCGGTTCTGAGTGACGCGGACTGTCGCGGTTCCTACCCGGGAACGATCACTGACAACATAATGTTCCTCGCCTACTTGGACGGAGGCGATGACCGCCACCGCTTCAAGGTACAGACACCTGGCCCCTGCCCCTGCCCCTGCCCCTACCCTCCCCCTTCCCCTTCCCTCAGCACCATTCCCGCCCCTACATCCCCCACTCCCTGTAAGCACCTCGCCTCCGGCCCCCAGACCCCCACTCCCCGTCTTTGTGACCCCCTCCTCTTCCCTTTTCCTCCCTCGCTCCCCACTACAGCGTGGAATCAGGCCATTCGGCCCACTGTGTCGCTGCCCTCAGGCGATCGCCCCGTTCACACTAATACTATATTACACGCACACGGACACACACACACACGCACACACACACAAACAACCTCACACACGCACAAACAAAGAGCCACACACACACACGCGCGCACGCACATGCACACATACACATGCGCGCGCACACAGACACACACGCACACAAATAGACGCACACACACACACACACACAGCCCCACACACACACACACACACACACACACACAGCCCCCCCCCCACACACACACACAGCCACACACACAAATAAACAGACACACACAAATAAACAGACACACACACACACACACACACACACACACACACACACACACACACACACACACAGCCCCCCCCCCCCCACACACACACACAGCCACACACACACACACAAATAAACAGACACACACAAATAAACAGACACACACACACACACACACACACACACACACACACACAGCCCCCCCCCCCCACACACACACACAGCCACACACACACACACAAATAAACAGACACACACAAATAAACAGACACACACACACACACACACACACACGGGGAGGAGTGGAGAGGGGGAGGGGTTACGGAGAATAAACTAAACTGAAACACAAACTAAATAAAAAGTAATTTAAACTAAACTGAATCTCTAAACTCAACCATTGAGCTTCAACCTTCGCTCAGTCCACCTGGCCCCACCTGATCTACCGGTTGTCAAACACTTGAGGGGAGGGGTTACAGAGACGGGGAGAGGGCTATAGGGGCCGGAGGGGAGGGGGTTCTCTAACTAACACGAAATTAGACTCTGTTTAAGAAAGAACTGCAGATGCAGGAAAGATCTTAGAGACAAAAATGCTGGAGAAACCATGTAGCCGAGATCACAGCCAACACTGGCCCGTTTCCCCATATCATCGACACGTTTTTGCATATATTTTACTATTTGTTCTGTATCTCTCCACATCACCGTCTGTATCTCTCGTTTCATTTTCCCCGGACTCTCAGTCTGAAGAAGGATCTCGACCCGAAATATCACCCATTCCTTCACTCCAGGGAGGCTGCCTGACCCGCTGAGTTACTCAGGCATTTTGCACCGTGCCGGGGTAACTCCGCGGGTCAGGCAGCACAACCCTAACCCTTCTTCAGACTGAGAGTCTTAATAAAATATATGCAAAAACTTGACAATGATATGGAAAACGGGCCAATGTTGGCTGTGGTCGAGATGACAAGTGTTTGACAACCGGTAGATCAGGTGGGTCCAGGTGGACTGAGCGAAGGTGTTCTGAGAGTTTCAGCTCAAGTGTTGAGTTTAGAGTTTGAGTTTAGTTTAGTTTGAGTTTTAGTAATTTTTTCCTCTGTAAACCCACCCCCTCTCCATTCCTCTCCCTCCCTTTCCTCTGCCCCTCCCTCATTCACCCCATCCCCGCTCACTCCCTCCCTCCCTCTTTCCCACCTCCCATTCCCCGTCCCTCCCTCTCTCCCTGACCTCGCCCAGCGCCATACACGGGCTTGGAAGAGCACAGGTGTGGTCGCTCGCCAAAGACATCCGCGCTCCGACCCCAGATAACACGAAGACCCTTCTGCTTCTCGTCTTCCGCGGACTCGCCGGTGAGTGTACACCCCCCCCCCCCCCCCCCACCGGGCACTCTTCCCCTTTGTCTCCCTCCCTCTCCCCCCTCATCTCTCACCCCCTCCTATCTCCCGACTCTCCTTTCTCCCCCTCCTCTGTCTCCCGACCCTCCTTTCTCCCCCTCCGGTCTCCCGCACTTCCTCTCTCCCCCTCTCCTCTAACCCCTCCTCTCCCCACTCCTCTTCTCCCCTTCTGTCTCTCCCTCTGCTCTCGCTCCCCGTTCTCTGTCTCCCTTCCTGTCGCCAGACCATCCTCTCTCCAGTTTTCTCCCTCCCCTCCTTCCTCCCCCTCTCTCTCTCGCTGATCCCCTCCTCTCTCTCCCATTCTCTCCCTCTCTCCCATCTGTCTCTCCTACTCTCCCCTTCTCTCTCCCCCTTATACTCCCCCTCATCTCTCTGCCCCTCTTTCTCCCTCTCCCCCTCTTCCGTTCATTCCCTCCCCCACCTCTCGCTCCCCCCCCCCCCCCGGTTGGCAGTGACCGTGTTCTCTCTCTCTATCTCCCACCCCCATAGTCGCGGAGCCGACAGGCGAAGACAAGAGCGCGGGCGGTTCCGTTTGCAGTAAACAAGCCGCACCCTGGACCGTGTCCATCAACTTCGGCTACGATATGTGCAGCGGCGCCTTGATCCACCCGCGCTGGGTGGTGGCCGCAGCTCACTGTCACCAGTCGTAAGTACAGGGGTCTACACCCCCTCTCCCCATTTCTGTAATCGCCTCCCCTATTGCATCCCTGCTCCCCGTCTCTGTAACCCCTCCCCTCCTGCCCCTGCACCCCCTCTCCCCGTCTCTGTAACCCGCTCCCCTCCTGGCCCTGCACCCCCTCTCCCCGTCTCTGTAACCCGCTCCCCTCCTGGCCCTGCACCCCCTCTCCCCGTCTCTGTAACCCCCTCCCCTCCTGCCCCTGCACCCCCTCCCCTCCACCCCCGGCACCCCCTCCCCCCGTCTCTGTAACCCCCTCCCCTCCTGCCCCTGCACCCCCTCTCCCCGTCTCTGTAACCCGCTCCCCTCCTGGCCCTGCACCCCCTCTCCCCGTCTCTGTAACCCCCTCCCCTCCTGCCCCTGCACCCCCTCCCCTCCACCCCCGGCACCCCCTCCCCCCGTCTCTGTAACCCCCTCCCCTCCTGCCCCTGCACCCCCTCTCCCGTCTCTGTAACCCGCTCCCCTCCTGCACCTCCTCTCCCCGTCTCTGTAACCCCCTCCCCTCCTGCCCCTGCACCCCCTCTCCCCGTCTCTGTAACCCGCTCCCCTCCTGCCCCTGCACCCCCTCTCCCGTCTCTGTAACCCCCTCTCCCCGTCTCTGTACACACACACACACGCGCGCGCCCGCACACACACAGGCACGCACGCCCGCGCGCGCACACACGTGCACGCACGCAAACACACACGTAGACACACACACATACGCGCGCACACACGTTCACACGCACGAACGCACACTCTAACACACCCTAACATGCACACGCACACCCACTCACACTCACGCACGCACACACGCATGCGCAGTCACCCACACACAAACACGCACACATACACACACACACACAAACAGCCACAGACACGCACGCACTCACCCACACACAAACAGCCGCACACGCACACACACACACACTCACCCACACACAAACAGCCACGCACGCACACATCCACACGCACGCACATGCACGCACACACAGACAGACACCCCCCCACGCACACACACATACGCACACACAGACACACACACCCACATACATGCGCGAACGCACACACAAACACACGCACAGCCACAAACACCCACACATACACACACACAATCTAATCAATTTGGTAAGTTTTCAGGAAATAGAATTAATTGGAATAAAAGCAAAATCATGCCAACAACGGAACTCAATTTACATACACTACATCAAACCCCTTTTAAAATGGTTAAGGAAAATTTAAATATTTAGGAATTTATGTAACTAAGACAAACACTTCTTTATTCAAATCAAATTTCCCACCTTACTGAATAAACTAAGTAAGACTATTCAATATTGGAAAACACTTCCCATTTCAATGTTTGGTAGAATTAATGCTATAAAAAATGATCTTTTGCCGCAATTGCTGCACCTATTTCAGTCAATTCCGATGTAAATCCCAAAATTATTATTTTTTAAAGTCCACTCCATTGTTACAAGTTTCTTTTGGGATTATAAAAATCATAGAATAAGCAAAAAATATTAATGTAAATCAAAGACTAATGGAGGTTTAGCTTTGCCAATGTTTTTGTTTTATTTTTGGGCAGTCCATATTAAAAATATGAATTTCTGGCTGGAAGAAATGGATCAGGAACCAGACTGGTTAAGGATGGAAAAGGAATATTGCTTGCCTTTTGAAATTGGTCCGATTATGTTTGCGCCCACAAAATTGCACAAAAAAAACATAGGGAAAACCTTATAATAGATAGTGGTATACGAACCTGGAAACAATTACAAACGGCTTTAAAATTGGACAATATATCACTCTGTTTTCCCTTTATCTAAACCTTCCATATTGGATAAAACTTTCACACAATGGAATAATCATGGAATTAAAAAGATGGGACAACTTACAAGAAAGGGATTTTTCTTTCATTTCCGGAGTTACAACAGATTTATGGACTACACTCAAATAACTTTTTCAGATATGTACAACTTAGAGATTATGTTAAATACACAAGATTTAAGAGTTAGGGAACCAGAAATCCATGATGAATGTTTGAATAAATATCCTAATACGGAAACATTAACAACTTATATTTATAATACCCTCTTAGATAACGAGGTCCCATTGATGGAATCATATAGACATACATGGGAAAATGAATTAGGCCAACCTATAATGAAAGATATTTGGGCCAAAAGTGAACAATATATACATCAATGTTTGCTAAATGCCAGACATGCTTTAATACAATTTAAAGTTTTACACAGATTGCACTACTCTAAAGTAAAACTAAATAGAACTTTCCCACATATCTCGCCTATCTGCGATTAATGTCAGCATCTAGAGGCTAACTTAACACATATTTTTGTAAATTGCATAAAAATCAAACATTTCTAGATTGATATTTTTAGAATAATTTCTGAAGTTGTTAATACTAAATTGGAGCCCGACTCAAAACTGATAATACTTGGAATATCAGAACAAAGTTTAACACTCACAACAAACCAATGAAACTTTCTAGACTACAAATACTAACTGGGAAGAAATTAATATTAAAATTTTGGATAGGGCCAATAACACCCACAATTAAAACGTGGATTATGGAAATGTCAGAGACCCCACACCTGGAACGAATCAGTTGTCTTAATTGACAAACAATAATTTTTTGTTAGAATATGGTCTTCATTCATCGATTATTTGAAGGGGTAGATTGGCTCAGCACGGGAACCTAACTGAAACTTGAACTCAGGATTAGATGAAAAGTTATAGTTTAAAGTCTGTGAACCTATCTCCAATTATGTATTATTAGTAAATCATTCCATTCTTTCTTCTTTATCTTGACATTTGTGGGATTTTTTCCTTTTTTTCTTTCTTACACTCTATCTATTAAAAAAAATTAGAAGCAGAATGAAGCCACCATTGATAATATTAATAATGTATGATTGATACATATGAAATGTTTTTAGCATAATATGTATTTGCTTCTAATAAAAATAATTTAAAAAATCAATACATTGTACTGTAATTTATACATGGTCATCCCTGCAGGTGGGGGGCACAGGAGGGTGGAGTGGAGGGAATATGTTTTCAAGTGGGGGGAGAATGGAGGGATAGGGGAGAGTATGGGGAGGGAGGAGTGAGAGGAATGTAGATGTGCAGCTTTAAGGGACATTGGTCGGGTGGCATTTGGAGTATTGCATACAGTTCTGGTTACTCCATTACAGGACTGATGTGGAGGCTTTGGGGAAGGTGCAGAGTTGGTTAACCAGAATGGTTTAAAAACAAGGAACTGCAGATGCTGGTTTTGAAAAAGGAACACAAAATGCTGGGGTGACTCAGTGGGACAGGCTGGAGAGTAGGAATGGGTGACTGAAGAAGCGACCCGAAACGTTACCCATTCCATCCAGTATTTTGTGTTTACCTAAACAGCGCCCATCCACGTGGCGGTGTGCCAGCAGGTTGGAGGAGCGGGCAAAGGCCTTGTCACAGAGTGGGCAGGTGAAGGGGCACAGGCCGGTGTAGACTCGCCTGTGCTCCAGCAGGTGGTCAAGGCGGGTGAAGCCCTTACCACAGGACAGGCAGGGGAAGGGACGCTCCCCGCTGTGGGTACGCTGGTGCTGCCACAGGCTGGACATGCGGGTGAAACCCTTGCCAACCTCAGCACATAAAGGGTCTCTCTCCGGTGTGTATCCACTGGTGCTCCCACAGCCCCCATGCCCTTGTCACAGTGGGAGCAGCTGCTCGCCGGCGTGGGTCCGCCGGTGCTGCCGCAACCCCCGCGAGCTGTCAAAATCCTCACCGCAGTACGGGCAGTCATAGGGCTGGCCACTGGTGTGCACGCGCTGTTGAGACAGGGCGTGGGAGGCCATGGCAAGGCGCTCTCCACACACTGGGCTGGGGAACGGATGGTCGCCGGTGTGCACCCGCTGGTGGGAAAGCAGATAGGTGGAGCGGATGAAGCCCTTGCCACACTGGGCACAAGTGTAGGGCCGCTCCCCGGTGTGGGTGCGCTGGTGCAACAGCAGGGTGCCGGAGCGAGCGAAGGCCTTGCCGCACTGGGCACAGGTGTAAGGGTGCTCCCCGGTGTGGGTGCGCTGATGCTGTAGCAGGGTGCCGGAGCGATTGAAGCCCTTGCCGCACTGGGCACAGGTGTAGGGGCGCTCGCCAGTGTGGGTGCGCTGGTGGTTCAGCAGGCTGCTGGATTGGGCGAATCCCTTGCCGCACAGAGCACAGGTGCAGGGTTGCTCGCCGGTGTGGGTGCGCTGGTGCAATAGCAGGGTGCCGGAGCAATTAATGCCCTTGCCGCACAGAGCGCAGGTGTAGGGACGTTCGCCAGTGTGGGTGCGCTGGTGCTTCAACAGGATGCTGGTGTGGGTGAAGCCCTTGCCACAGTCATTGCAGGTGTAAGGGCACTCGCTGGTGTGCACGCGCCTGTGCTGCTTCAGGTCCGAGGACAACAGGAAGGCTTTGCCACAGTCGGAGCAGGTGAAGGGCCGCTCACTGCTGTGCACCCCGCGGTGCAGCCGCAGCCCCGACATCCGGGCAAAGCTCTTGCCGCAGGTGGAGCAGCCATAGCGCTTCTCGCCCGTGTGCACCCACCGGTGCCTCTTCAGGGATTGCGCCATCTTGAAGCTCTTGCCACAGTTGGAGCAGTTGAAGGGTCTCTCACCAGAGTGCACGCGGTTGTGTTGCAGCAGATGGCTGGAGCTGGTGAAGCTCTTGCCGCATTCCGAGCAGTTGAAGGGACGTTCTCCCGTGTGCACCCGCCGGTGGATCTCCAGCTCGCCCGGGTACCGCCAGGCCTTGCCACACACGTCACACTCATAACGCTTCTCCTTGTTGTGCCCCATCATGTGGTCCTCTACTGAAGCTCAGCCCCTCGAAGCTCAGCCCGCACACCGAGCAGATAGGGGGCTCACCGGCACCCTGGCCGCCCTCAATGGCCGCTCACATCCCAGTCTCTCTGTCCACAGCAACGGCTCCTAAACCCTGTAGGAGGGGAACACAGAGGGTCAACAAGCTGCCAAACAGGGCATTACTAGCACATATTGGGTGCATTTATGAACATTGACCATTATCTATTGTCACACATCGGCATCCTCCACTTCCTGTGGACTTCCGCCACTGGAAGTATAGGATTTTTGTGCGTGTGCGTTATCGTCATTCCTTACAATGCTATGTCTGACAGTGATCGCAACTTCTACTGAAGTGTGGATAGCCATTGGCTCGCGAGCTCATCCACCCTTTGACAGGTCTTGTTGTTGGTCCTGCTGGGATCTACAGCCACCTCACCTTGCAAACCAGGTGGGGGAGACGGTTTACTCACCGACTATCCAACCATGGAGCAGATAGCATGGGATTACATGGTACCCGTGGCGGGGGGAACTCCTCCCGACCTGACCTGATAATATGCTGATATAGAAAGTGCAACGGCCACAATAAGGTCGATTGGGAGATGGGGATTACCTCCTCAGCATACAAGGTGTACATTTAATGTCTGCCCTGCATTCCAAATGCCTTTTAGCTGATCTACCCAAGGACCCAATTCATCATCTGTGCCACATCCTCGAAGCTTTCAAATCCCCTGACCACCGTATATTTATTCCAGACCAAACAAGGTCAATCCACAACATCCACGCCTCATCTGATTGGAGGCATCAACTCACAGAGAAAGGGAAGTAACACCCTCGGATGGGGAATTACCGCCACACTCTGCTGGCCCTCTTCCAAACACAACCCTGTCATCCAGGCCCGAAAGCTTCCACACCAACATTATGTTCACTAGCTGGAAGGGGTAAAAAACATTTCATGGTCAAACTGCAAAGATCCCAACTCCACTGGAAACTGTAGTCCCCACTGTCCCTATGGCACATCCCTGGAGATTATATCCCAGGCCTGGACTCTGCTGGGTATCCATGATGTCAGGTGATGTCTGCAGTACCACCACCAGTCCCACTTCACAGGATAATCATCCGTCTCATCTCTACATCACGCTGCCCAAACCTGCCCAAAGGTTAATCTGACGGCGTTACCGGGAGAGAGCTGGAGACGTCAGACGCTACGAGTGAACCAGTAGGAGGGAGAACTGGGTTCATGCCTACAGCACCTTCAACGTAGGTGGAGGTGCCCCACGGGATACAAAGATGGGCGAGGAGAGGGAGGTCGGTTCACAGGAACTGCACCAGGACATCGAGCTCGCGGGCGGACCGAATTTGGACTTTGAAAATGGCGATGCCTGCACATGTAATATGTGCTTTAAGAATTTCACTGTACATTTACATATTGAACTACTGAACTGTTGACCAATCATCTGTTCCTCTCAGCACTCAATTCTCCAACTGATTCATCCTCAACAAACAGGGATTATCCTGCTATCTTGCAGACATTCTCTATTATCATAGCTGAAAGATACAATTCTGCATTAAATGGTACTACTTCTGGTCCTGAACCATCCCAGCTGTGGACAAGTGATCTCTCCCTATCATTAAACAACCTCTAGCATCTAAATCAAACGTATTTGTTTATCTTACCACTGTGTGTGATCTGGCCAAGTACAAATGACTACCATCTCTTACCAGAGTAATGTAGACATTGTGTATTTACTTTATTGATTAAAATAGTGAATGCAGAAAACAGTGGACAGTGCAATGTTGGATGATCCATTATCAGAACTGGGACTGTAATCAAATGCGGATAAAACTGCTGAGTGTTTTCAGTATGTTTCTCTTTTTCATTCAGATCTTCTGGAATGGCAATATTAAAAATGAATTCCATGCCCAAAAAAACGGTTGTGAAAGTCACACGTCATCCTACAGTGGTCAATAGATTTGTGCAAATTTCATATTCCCACTCACATACCCAATAGTCCCAACTCATTTGAATAATGAAATGAGAACTGACATGCACAAAATGCATTCTGTGTTGCAAATCCAAAATCCTCAAAGTATCCTTTGCTTTTACTATCATTCTGCTGCAACTTCTCCTGGGATCACTGTCCCTCAGCCTACTCAAAATAAATGTTCACACATGTCGTACATCTGTCAAAGCAAATGCTTACAAGTCCTTGGTCAGGCTCAAATTGGTGTATTGTGGAGCCATATGGGATCCTTTCAACAACAACAAGATCACCCTGGAGAAAGTACAATGCCGAGCATCCTGCTTTGTATGTCATGACCACAAGCGCAAATCAAGCGTGAATAATATGCTGACTTCTCTCGGATGGGACGCCCCAGAGCTCCGCAGAATCAGACTAACTTATTGCAATTTACAAGGAGATTCACAAAATCACACCGTCATATCTCACGTCATCCCAGACCACCAACTGCCATGTAACAAGACAAAATAACGGTTCCTACATCATCAACTGGCTAAATTCCAATAAACTTTGCTACCAATATTCCCTTTACCCAAGGATGATAAGGGAATGGAATATGTTACCACCCAACACACGCGCCGCCCCAATGTTAACTCATTTAAAAAGGGGATTTAGTAACTAGATCTCCTCAACTTGGTGAAAAAGGCCCAGTTCAAAATTTAATCACTACTCTACTCACTACGACCTGGGCCAGATAACCACTGATGAGCTGTTTGCGCAGTAATCAACTAGAAGCGGAACCAGTCTTATCTGTGAGCACAGGGTGAAAATAATGTGCATCACTCCTTACAGAAGGCTCAGAAAGGCCTTTACTCTGGCAATTAAGGACGTTTTATCAGCAAAAGTAACTAAAACTGGAAATGACAAACTAACAGTTTCATTATGAAATAGTTCCCTGAACATTGAGACATTAGTAAGTGTAAAACAAACTGGGACATTAGCTTTGACTCCAGCAGACTGCCCAGCTCATTGAACACATCAAGTGTTGGTTACAACGTTATACAAGTGTGTGTGTGTGTGTGTGTGATGGATGTGCAGCATGAATCTCCAGCAACACATCCAATGACAAAACGCTGCAGCAGCAGCAGCTGTTGCTCAACATGACTTTTCTGCTTCAAACTATCACTGGGACACATTTACTCACAACAATAAATTCAATGTGCTGCTGACAGACAAGAGCGAATCACATTCAATGGGGGAATTTAACCTAAGTCTCTCCCCAAGATTAGAGCCGTCCACTGGGGAGCCCCGGACAACGGGGCCCTGAGACTCCCCGCCCGCCCGCCCGGACAACGGTAGTTAAAATGGACAACCAGTAGTTAGATCAAAGTTATATCTTCACTCGTATTGACTTCAATGGGAGACTGCCTGTATTAAAGATGGCCGCATATGACTTCACTTCCATTGGCTTCATTGGGTGACTGCCAGCAGTAAAGATGGCCGCCAATGCTTTCACTCGTATTCACTTCAATGTGGGTTGCACAAAAAGCTGGAGAAACTCAGCGGGTGCAGCAGCATCTAAGGAGTGAAGGAGATAGGCGACGTTTCGGGTCGAGACCCTTCTTCAGACTGCTTCGTAGGGAGGAGGAGAACTTCTTCAAAGTAGGCATACCTTGAGGAGATATCGCAGTGGAGTAGACACAGTGTTAAAGAAGGAACTGCAGATGCTGGAGAATCGAGGGTTACACAAAAAGCTGGAGAAACTCAGCGGGTGCAGCAGCATCTAAGGAGTGAAGGAGATAGGCGACGTTTCGGGTCGAGACCCTTCTTCAGACTGGATTTCAGTCTGCAGTCTGCAGTCTGAAGAAGGGTCTCGACCCGAAACGTCGCCTATCTCCTTCGCACCTTAGATGCTGCTGCACCCGCTGAGTTTCTCCAGCTTTTTGTGTAACCCTCGATTCTCCAGCATCTGCAGTTCCTTCTTTTTCACTTCAATGTGATTCGGCCAGTATTAAAGATGGCCGCATATGCCTTCACTTCCATTGGCTTCATAGGGTGAATGCCAGTATTAAAGATGGCCGTGGGTTACACAAAAAGCTGGAGAAACTCAGCGGGTGCAGCAGCATCTAAGGTGCGAAGGAGATAGGCGACGTTTCGGGTCGAGACCCTTAAAGATGGCCGTCTTTAGCTTCTCTCCTATTCACTTCTGAAGAGGGGTTTCGGCCCGAAAAGTTGCCTGTCTCCTTCGCTCCATAGATGCTGCTGCACCCGCTGAGTTTCTCCAGCCTTTTGTGTTCCCTCCTATTGACTTAAATGGGAGGCTTCTAGTATTAAAGATGGCCGCCAGAGCTTCACTTCCATTGACTGGCAGTGTCGTGAAGTTATAGGCGGCCATCATTAATACTGGCAGTCTCCCATTGAAGTCAATGTGAGTGTGGCCATAGGCGGCCATCTTTAATACTGGCAGTCTCCCATTGAAGTCAACAGGAGCGAAGTCACACGCGGCCATCTTTAATACTGGCAGTCCACATTGAAGCCAATGCGAGTGACGCCAGAGGCGGCCATTTTAACGAGGGTAAACAAAAGGCTGGAGAAACTCAGCGGGTGCAGCAGCATCATCATCTAAGGAGTGAAGGAGACAGGTAATGTTTCGGATCGAGACCCTTCTTCAGACTGATGGGAGGGGGGCTGGGAGAAGAAAGGAAAAAGGAGGAGACGGAGACCGAGGGCTGGGGGAGAAGTGGGAAGGGGAGGAGACAGCAAGGGTTAACAGAATTGAGAAAATTCAATGGTCATGCCACCAGGCTGCAGAAGCCCCAAGCGGAATATGAGGTGCTGTTCCTCCAACTCGCAGTGTTGCTCACTCTGGCCGCCAAGCCTCCGCTTGGTCTCACCGATATAGATCAGTTGACATCTAGAGCAGCGGATGCAGTAGATAAGGATGGAGGAGGTGCAGGTGAACCTCTGTCGGACCTGGAAGGACTGTTTGGGTCCCTGAATGGAGTCGAGAGGGGAGGTAAAGGGACAAGTGTAGCAGGAAGCAGAAAAGGGAAGCACTCGGACATGAGGAGAATGGGGGGAAAAGGAAATAAACAGAGAATAAGAGATGGGGGGTTTCTTAAATGTGTATATTTTAATGCTAGGAGCATTGTAAGAAAGGTGGATGAGCTTAGAGTATGGATAGACACCTGGAAGTATGATGTTGTGGCGATCAGTGAAACGTGGTTGCAGGAGGGCTGTGATTGGAAACTAAATATTCCAGGATTTCGTTGCTTCAGGTGTGATAGAATTAGAGGGGCAAGAGGTGGAGGTGTTGCATTGCTAGTCAGGGAAGATATTACTGCAGTGCTTTGGCAGGATAGATTGGAGGACTCATCTAGGGAGGCTATTTGGGTGGAACTGCGAAGTGGGAAAGGTGTAGCAACACTTATAGGGGTATATTATAGACTGCCAAATGGGGAACGAGAATTGGAAGAGCAAATATGTAAAGAGATAGCAGATATTAGTCATAAGCACAAGGTAGTGATTATGGGAGATTTCAACTTTCCACACATAGACTGGGAAACACATTCTGTAAATGGGCTGGATGGTTTGGAGTTTGTAAAATGTATGCAGGATAGTTTTTTGCAGCAATACATAGAGGTGCCTACTAGAGGAGGGGCAGTGCTGGACCCCCTGTTAGGAAATGAGATGGGACAGGTGGCGTTGGGGAGCACTTCGGGTCCAGTGATCACAATACCATTAGTTTCAATATAATTATGGAGAAGGACAGAACTGGGCCTAGGGTTGAGATTTTTGATTGGAGAAAGGCTATCTTTAACGAGATGCGAGATGATTTAAAAGGAGTGAACTGGGACATTTTGTTGTATGGGAAACTTGTAGAAGAGAAATGGAGGACATTTAAAGGGGACATTTTAAGAGTACAGAATCGTTATGTTCCTGTTCGGTTGAAAGGAACCAGTAAAAATTGGAAAGAGCCCTGGTTTTCAAGGGAAATTGGACATCTTGTTTGGAACAAGAGGGAGATCTACAATAATTATAGGCAGCATGAAGTAAATGAGGTGCTTGAGGAGTATAAGAAATGTAAAAAGAATCTTAAGAAATAAATTAGAAAAGTTAAAAGACGATATGAGGTTGCTTTGGCAAGTAAGGTGAAAGTAAATTCAAAAGGTTTCTACAGCTATATTAATAGCAAAATGATAACAAGGGATAAAATTGGTCCATTGGAGAGACCGAGTGGACAGCTATCTGCAGAGCCAAAAGAGATGGGGGAGATATTGAGCAATTTATTTTCTTCGGTATTCACCAAGGAGAAGGATATTGAATTATGTGAGGTAAGGGAAACTAGTAGAGTAGCTATGGATACTATGAGTTTCAAAGTAAAAGAAGTACTGACACTTTTGAAAAATATGAAAGTGTATAAGTCTCCAGGTCCTGACAGGATATTCCCTAGGACATTGAGGGAAGTTAGTGTAGAAATAGCCGGGGCTATGACAGAAATATTTCGAATGTCATTAGAAACGGGAATAGTCCCCGAGGATTGGCGTACTGCACATGTTGTTCCATTGTTTAAAAGGGATTCTAAGAGTAAACCTAGCAATTATAGACCGGTTATTTTGACTTCAGTGGTGGGCAAATTAATGGAAAAGATACTTAGAGATAATATATATAAGCATCTCGATAAACAGGGTCTAATTAGGAACAGTCAACATGGATTTATGCCTGGAAGGTCATGTTTGACTAATCTTCTTGAATTTTTTGAAGAGGTTACTAGGGAAATTGACGAGGGTAATGCAGTGGATGTTGTCTATATGGACTTTAGTAAGGCCGTTGACAACGTTCCTCATGGAAGGTTGGTTAAGAAGGTTCAACTGTTGGGTATAAATGCAGGAATAGCAAGATGGATTCAACAGTGGCTGAATGGGAGAAGCCAGAGGGTAATGGTGGATGGCTGCTTGTCGGGATCTGTGTTGGGTCCTTTGTTGTTTGTCATGTACATCAATGATCTGGATGAAGGGGTGGTAAATTGGATTAGTAAGTATTGCAGATGATACCAAGATAGGAGGCATTGTGGATAATGAAGAGGATTTCCAAAGTCTACAGAGTGATTTAGGCCAGTTGGAAAAATGGGCTGAAAGATGGCAGATGGAGTTTAATGCTGATAAATGTGAGGTGCTACACCTTGGCAGGACAAATCACAATAGGATGTACATGGTAAATGGTAGGGAATTGAAGAATACAGTTGAACAGAGGGATCTGGGAATAACCGTGCATAGTTCCTTGAAGGTGGAATCTCATATAGATAGGGTGGTAAAGAAAGCTTTTGGTATGCTAGCCTTTATAAATCAGAGCATTGAGTATAGAAGCTGGGATGTAATGTTAAAATTGTACAAGGCATTTGCGAGACCAAATCTGGAGTATGGTGTACAATTTTGGTCGCCCAATTATAGGAAGGATATCAACAAACTAGAGAGGGTACAGAGGAGATTTACTAGAATGTTGCCTGGGTTTCAACAGGTAAGTTACAGAGATAGGTTGAATAAGTCAGGTCTTTATTCTCTGGAGCAGAGAAGGTTAAGGGGGGACTTGATAGAGGTCTTTAAAATGATGAGAGGGATAGACAGAGTTGATGTGGACAAGCTTTTCCCTATTAGAATAGGGAAGATTCAAACAAGAGGACATGACTTTAGAATTAAGGGACAGAAGTTTAGGGGTAACATGAGGGGGAACTTCTTTTACTCAGAGAGTGGTAGCGGTGTGGAATGAGCTTCCAGTGGAAGTGGTGACGGCAGGTTCATTGGTATCATTTAAAAATAAATTGGATAGGCATATGGATGAGAAGGGTATGGAGGGTTATGGTATGAGTGCAGGAAGGTGGGACTAAGGGGAAAAAAGTTGTTCGGCACGGACTTGAAGGGCCGAGATGGTGTGTTTCCATGCTGTAATTGTTATATGGTTATCTTCTGGTTGCAAGGGAAAGTGCTTGGGAAAGGGGTGGAGCGGGAAGGAAGGGTAGAATTGGCATGGGAGTTGCGGAGGGAGCGGTCTTTGCGGAAGGTTGATGGGGGCGGGGGGAGATGGGAAGATTTGGCGAGTGTTGGGGTCTCGTTGGCAAAACTGACTGAGGACTATGTGTTGTATGTGCCAGCTGGTGGGGTGAAAGGTTGGAACCAGGGGGACAATGCCCTTGTTGCGAGTGGGGGTATAGGCAGAGAGAGCAGTGTTACGGGGTATGGCAGAGACCCTGGTGTGAGCCTCATCTATAGTGGGGGAGGGGAATCCACATTCTCTGAAGAATGAGGACATTTGTGATGACCTGGTGTGGAACACCTCATCCTGGGAGCAGATACGGCGTAGACGGAGGAATTGGGAATAGGGGATGGAGTCCGTACAGGAAGCAGGGTGGGAGGAAGAGTAGTCCAGGTAGTTGTAGGAGCCAGTTGGTTTTTTAGTGGATGTTGGTCAGGAGTGTATCACCTGCAAAAGAGAAGGTGAGGTCAAGGAATGGTAGGGAAGTGTCGGAAATGGTCCAAGTGTATTTGAGTGCCGGATGGAAGTTGGTGGTGAAATCAAACACCAAAGCAGTCGTCGATGTAACAGAGGTAGAGGTCGGGGATGGGGCCCTGATACGCCGAGAACAAGGATTGTTCGACGTAACCGACAAAGAGGCAAGCGTAGCTCGGGCCCATGTGTGTGCCCATAGCTACGCCTTGTGTTTGGAGGAAATGGGAGAAGTCAAAAGAGAAGTTATTGAGGGTGAGGACCAGCTCTGCTAGGCGGAGGAGGGTGTCAGTGGACAGGTATGGGTTGCTCCTCTGGTCGAGGAAGAATTTTTTATCTTGCGGGCATTTTAACTGCGGCTGTCTGTCCGGGCGGGGGGGCCGCGCTGCGCATGTGTCACCCTCACCGCACGCCCCGCCCCCCCCCCGCCATGGGCATCACCGCGTGCTTCCGTCTCATCTCCCCCCGGGAGGGTCCACGCTCTCCTCGTGCTCGGTCTCCATCGTGGTCCTCCGGGCCGGTCCTCCAGCGGGTGGGTGGTTGTGGTCCTCCGGGCTGGTCCTCCAGCGGGTGGGTGGTCGTGGTCCTCTGGGCCGGTCCTCCAGCGGGTGGTTGGTCGTGGTCCTGCGGGCCGGTCACCAAGTGGGTGGGTGGAGAGACAGACAGAGAGTTTATTGTCATGTGTCCCAGATAGGGCAATGAAATTCTTGCATTGCGGCAGTACAACAGGATATTGTCGTCATAAAGACCGATGAGATCAGTGTGTCCATACACCATAGAATATGAAAATGAAAAAAATATATATGTGTATGTATGCATGTATGTGTGTGTATATCTCTCCAGAGCCGGCACATCCTTCCTCAGATACGGGGCCCAAAACTGCTCACAATACTCCAAATGTGGCCTGACCAGGGTCATGAGGAGCCTCAGCATTTACGGCCCGGTTTTTGTATACAAGCCCTCTCGAAGTAACTGCTGGCAATATAAGGTGCTGTTCCTCCAATTTGGGCTGGGCCTCACTCTGACAGTGGCGGAGGCCCAGGACAGAAAGGTCAGTGTGAAATAAATCGTCCAATTTGACTTTAAATACTAAATAATTCTTATTTTCTGATCATTTTCAGCAAAGTCCAGAAGTGCAACAAATGACAGGTTAGTGATCATTATATTTTAACAAAGACCCTCATTATAGTATCACTTATGTTTAGTGATACAGCGCAGAAACAGGCCCTTCCCCACGGAATCCGTGCCGACCAGCGATCGCCCGTTCACACACTGGATTAGTTTAGCGATACAGTGCGGAAACAGGCCCTTCCCCACCCGCTGTTGTCATCACTGCGCGCTTCTGTCTCGTCTCCGCCGGGAGGGTCCCGCTGTCCTCGTGCTCTGTCTCCAGGCCGGCGGGCTGGCGAGTTGGGTGAGCCGAGCCAGCGTGGTCCTCCGGGCCGGTCCTCCAGGTGGGGTAAGTGGCGAGAGCGGGCGGGGTTGGCAGTTGAAGATGAACCGGTGGTGAGACCGAGAGGGGGGGCGAGGGAGGGAGAGAGGGAGATCTTGCTTTGCGGCAGCACAACAGCATATTGTACTCCTAAATACCCATCAGATCAGCGTCTCCATCTACCATAGAATACATATGTATACACGCACATATGGCTGTGGGGAAGAAGCTGTTTCCGGGCCTTTCACTGTTTGGGTGAAGTTTCAATGATGTCCCCCCTCATTCTTCTAAACTCCAGCGAGTCCAGGCCCAGCGCCGACAAACGCTGATCGCACGTTAGTTAACCCATTCGTTGCTAGGATGGTTCTTGTAAACCTCCTCTGGACCCTCTCCAGAGCCGACACACATCCTTCCTCAGATACGGGGCCCAAAACTGCTCACAATACCCGAAATGTACCCGAAAAGGGCCTTGTGGAGCCTCAGCATTTACGGCCCTGTTTTTGTATACAAGCCCTCTCGAAGTAAATGCTGGCAATATAGGGAGGTTTCACAGCAGTGGGGTCACGACCCATGACCCGTACTGTTGCTACGCAACTCCAAGTGGAGTACACGCGATGAACTGCAGGTAAGCACTGACCATTGTTTCCAGCGTAGCGGGCCCGTTAAAACCCGACCGCCAAAATTGTCAATTTGTGCGCTGGAAATAATTATGGAAATCGGGATAAGTGTGCGAGACATTTAGCTTACTTCAGAATTCCAAAAGATTAGATTAGATTCTTTATTTGTCATTCAGACCTTTTGGTCTGAACGAAACTATGTTCCCCTGCAGTCATACATATAATTAAAAATAAATAAATAAAAATGACAGAACACACAATAAACACAAATTTAACATCCACCACAGTGAGTCCACCAAACACCTCCTCACTGTGATGGAAGGCAAAGTCTTAAAGTCTCTGTCTCTTCCCTCATTGTTTCCCTCTGCGCCGAGGCGATCCAGGCTTCAGATGCCGCGACCCCACCGGGCGACGGTAAGTAGTCAGTCCCGCGGTTCAACTGAGCTCTGCGAACGGGCCGGTTCAACTCCGCGGCCCGGGGTGGTGAGTGAGGAGAAATGACGGTAGATAGAAGCGAGAGCTGAAGGGACAACAACAGCCAGAGTGCTTGGCGAACATTGGCCGTCTGCTCACTGGATTTCATCAACTGAGGCATTCTTTGTGTTTTATCTTTTTTTTTAAATGTTTTTTTTATTTGTTTATTTGTTCCGAACAAGTAAAGACATAAATAGGAATAAATAACAGCAACAAATTGAAATAGTCAAACAATTGGACATTCCAGGCAATATTTGCAAAGCAATGAAAAGCATAAAGCAAAATTTCTTATTTTGAAATTAGAAGAATTACTTATTGAATCTCACCCCTTCTCCCTAAACCCTTCTTCCATATTTAATAATTAATAATAATAATTATCACCATTAATAAAATTGCTAACAATAATAATGATAATGTATCAATAGTAATGTAATATAATATACAATATATCATCTACAATAGCTAATTATTCATTTGAGATGCAATTTAACAGTAGGCGTACACAAGACAATTTTTAGAGATGCATACAAAAACTTTCAGAAGTGATAAATCTGGCTGTAAAATTTTAAAATCGCCCATGGTTCTCAAGTGGGTTTTTACATACAAAAAGAAAACGCCTCTGAAGCAAATTTTACAGCCAGATTTATCACTTCTGAGACTTTTTAGATACTAAAGCAATGAAGAAAAACCACAAATAATGCCTTACTGTTGATGAAATGCAGTGAGCAAACGCAATAATTCCCAATATTTTCAATTGCGATATCTGCACGGCCAATGTTCGCCAAGCACTTTAGCTGTTGTCCCTTCAACTCTCGCTTCTCTTTACCTTCATTAATCTTCATTTTTGGAATTCTGAAGTTGGGTACGTGTCTCTCACGCTTATCCCGACTTCCACAATTTTTTACAGCACGTAAATTCAACATTTTGGCGTTTTTTAACAGGTAGGAAAGTACGCGTTGTGGCGCTGACACCCCGGACCCTTGTAGGGAGAGGGGGAGGGAGAGGGAGAAGGAGAGAGATTGTCGTCATAAATATCCTTATTTTGCAGATACAGCATCCATATATATATATTCACACACACACACACACACGAATAAGCAGATAAAGTGCAATGGGCTATTAATGTTCAGAGTTTTGGCCGAGCAAAGTTTAATAGTCTGATGGCTGTGGGGAAGTGTTCTGGGACCAGGAAAGATCTTCAGAGATGTGCATGCCCAGGAATTTTGATCTTGCCCCTTTCCACCATCGACCCGTTGATACAAACTGGACTATGGGTCCCCATCCTATCCCTTCCAAAGTCCACAATCAGTTCATTTGTTTTGCTGGTGTTGAGAGCCAGGTTATTGTGTTGGCACTATTTGGTCTCACTTCTATACTCTGACTTGTCTCCATCAGTGATACGTCCCACAACAGTGTGTCATTGCCGAACTTGATGATGAAGTTCGCACCATGTCCGGCTAAGCAGTCATGAGTATAGAGTGAGTACAGCAGGAGGGGATGATTGTATTAAATGCCGAGCTGTAGTCAATGAATAGCAGCCTGACATATGAGTTTTGTTGTCCAAGTGGTCCAGAGCAGAGTGGAGAGCCAGCGAGATTGTCTCCACTGTCGATCTGTTGCGACGGTAAGCGAACTGCAGTGCGTCCAGGTTTTTGTCGATGTATGAGTTGACTTGCGCCATTATCAGGATATCAAAGCACTTAATCACCACAGATGTTAATGCCACTGGTCGATAGTCTTTGAGGCACGTCACCTTGCTCTTCTTGGGCGATAACCTCAGACCTCAGAAGTGAGCGGTTGAAAATGTCCGCAAAATCTCCAGCCATTTGGTCCGCACAGGTTTTTAGAACACGCCCGGGTATACCATCAGGTCCAGGCACTTTTCGAGGGTTCACCCCTCTGAAGGATCTTCTGACTTTGGCCTCTGTGACTGTGACCGAAATACCATCACAGCGAATGGGGGCTCGGGAAGGCACATCAGTGTTCTCCTTATCAACGCGTGTGTAAAATGTATTGAGCTTGTCAGGGAGTGATGCTTCGCTGACATTTGAGCTGCCTCCTGATTTTGCCTTGTAGGATGTGATTGCATTCAAGCCCTGCCACAGTTGCCGAACATCCCTCATCCTCCAGCTTGGAGCAGAAGGCCCCTTTGGCCTTTTTGATGGCCTTACCAAGGTCGTATCTGTACTTTTTGTAGACCTCTGCATCACCAGACATGAATGCCTGGGATCTGGTCTTCAGAAGAATGCGGATCTCATGGTTCATCCAAGGCTTCTGGTTAGGAAACACTCAGAAGGTTTTTGTTGGGATGCAGTCCTCCACACATTCCTTTATGAAGTCTGTAACGACTGTGGCGTAATTATTCAGGTCCGTTGCCGAGTCCCTGAACATTGCCCAGTCTACAGGAGAGAGGGGAGAGGAGAGGAGAGGGAGAGAGGGGGGGGAGAGAGAGGGGGAGAGAGAGAGGGAGGCAGAGAGACAGATAGTGAGAGACGGAGGGAGACAGATAGAGAGAGAGAGAGAGACGGGGAGAGAGGAAGAGACAGAAGAGATAGGGAGACAAAGAGAGAGCGAGAGAAAGACAGAGACATGGAGAGACAGAGAGAGAGCGCTGACCAGCGATCACCCCGTACACCAGCACTATCCTACGCACATTTGGAACAATTTAACAATTTGCAGAGGCTGATTAATCTACAACCCTGAACGTCTTTGACATGTTGGAGGAAACCGGAGCACGCACGCAGGTCAAGGAGAGAACGTACAAACTCTGCACAGACCCGTAGTCATGATCGAGCCCGGGTCTCTGGCGGTGAGGCAGCAACTGTACCGCAGCGCCACTGTGCTGCGCAAAGTTATATAACGGTTTCCTCCGCCATAAATGCACCCAATATGTGCTAGTAATGTCCTGTTTGCCAGCTTGTTGACCCTCTGTGTTCCCCTCCTGCAGGGTTTAGGAGGCGTTGCTGTGGACGGAGAGACAGGTGAGCCGCCCCCCCCCCCCCCCCCCCCCATATGCTTGGTGTGCGGGCTGAGCTTCGGGGGGCTGAGCTTCAGTGGAGGCCCACATGACGGGGCACAACAAGGAGAAGCGTTACGAGTGCGACGTGTGTGGCAAGGACTGGCAGTGCCGGAGCGAGCTGGAGATCCACCGGCGGGTGCACACGGGCGAGAAGCCCTATGGCTGCTCCACCTGCGGCAAGAGCTTTGCCCGGATGTCGGGGCTGCGGCTGCACCGGCGGGTGCACAGCAGTGAGCGGCCCTTCACCAGCTCCGACTGCCGCAAAGTCTTCATGTTGTCCACGGACCTGAAGCAGCACAGGCACGTGCACACCGGGGAGCGCCCCTACACCTGCAACACCTGTGGCAAGGGCTTCACCCACTCCAAATACCTGTTGAAGCACCAGCGCACCCACACCAGCGAGCGCCCCTACACCTGCGCGCTGTGCGGCAAGGGCTTCACCCGGCCCAGCAACCTGCGGTTGCACCAGCGCACCCACACTGGGGAGCGGCCGTACACCTGCGCTCACTGCGGCAAGGGCTTCAACCGGTCCAGCAACCTGCGGTCACACCAGCGCACCCACACCGGGGAGCAGCCCTACAACTGCGCCCAGTGCGGCAAGGGCTTCACCCACTCCAGCAACCTGCGGTTGCACCAGCGCACCCACACCGGGGAGCGGCCCTACACGTGCGCTCACTGCGGCAAGGGCTTTGCCCAGTCAAGCAACCTGTGGTTGCATCAGCGCACCCACACCGGGGAGCGGCCCTACACCTGCGCTCACTGCGGCAAGGGCTTTGACTGGTCAAGCAACCTGCGGTTGCACCAGCGCACCCACACCGGGGAGCGGCCCTACACCTGCGTTCTCTGCGGCAAGGGCTTCACACATTCCAGTCACCTTCTGCGCCACCAGCGCACCCACACAAGTGAGCGCCCCTACACCTGCGCCCAGTGCGGCAAGGGCTTCACCCAGTCCAGCCACCTGCTGTTGCACCAGCGCACCCACACCGGGGAGCGCCCCTACACCTGCACCCAGTGCGGCAAGGGCTTCACCCAGTTCGGCCACCTGCTGTTGCACCAGCGCACCCACACCGGGGAGCACCCCTACACCTGCACCCAGTGCGGCAAGGGCTTCACCCAGTCCGGCCACCTGCAGTTGCACCAGCGCACCCACACCGGGGAGCGTCCCTACACCTGCGCCCAGTGCGGCAAGGGCTTCACCCAGTCCAGCAGCCTGCGGTACCACCAGCGCACCCACACCGGCGACCGTCCCTTCCGCCGCCCAGTGTGTGGAGAGCACTTTGCCATGGCCTCCCACGCCCTGTCTCACCAGCCCGTGCACACCAGTGGCCAGCCCTACGACTGCCCGTACTGCGGTGAGGATTTTGACAGCTCGCGGGGGTTGCGGCAGCACCGGCGGACCCACGCCGGCGAGCTGCTGCTCCCGCTGTGACAAGGGCATGGGGGCTGCGGGAGCACCAGTGGATACACACCGGAGAGAGACCCTTTATGTGCTGAGGGTGGCAAGAGTTTCACCTGCATGTCCAGCCCGTGGCAGCACCGGCGTACCCACAGCGGGGAGCATCCCTTCCCCTGCCCGTCCTGTGGTAAGGGTTTCACCCACCTTGACCACCTGCTGGAGCACTGGCGAAACCACACCGGCCAGCACCGCTTCACCTACCCGCTCTGTGGCAAGGCCTTTGCCCGCTCCTCCAGCCTGCTGGCACACTGCCACGTGGATAGGTGCTGTTTAGGTAAACATAAAATACTGGAAGGAATGGGTAATGTTTCGGGTCGTTTCTTCAGTCACCCATTCCTTCTCACCAGAGATGCTGCCTGTCCCGCTGAGTTACTCCAGCATTTTGTGTCCTTTTTTCTAATCCAGCATCTGCACTTCCTTGTTATTAAACCATTCTGGTTAACCATCTCTGGACCTTCCCCAAAGCCTCCACTCCTGTAATGGAGTAACCAGAACTGTATGCAATACTCCAAATGCTACCTGACCAATGTCCCTTAAAGCTGCAAGCTACATTCCTCTCACTCCTCCCTCCCCATATTCTCCCCTCTACCTCCATGCTCCTCCCCCCCCCCCCCCCCCCACCAGAACACAAATTCTCTGCATCCTCCCGTGAACCCCCTCCTGCAGGGACGACCTTGGCTGCCAAGGGACGTCAGCGACATAAAAATTAAAGCTTAGAAGTGCAACGTAGCAAAGTTGAGCGGGAAGCAAGAGGATTGGGTTCTCTTTGTAGATCTCGCCACTCCCGTCTGGCAAATTGATTAAAAGATTGCTTTGGTTTACCTTTAACAATTTTGTTGCTGTCTGCTTTCTTTAAGAGACGAACTTTGACAACTGTGTTCTTTGGAATTCTTCAGAATTCATGTTGTACTATCAATAATGAAAGAAAATGCCAACCATCCAGAAATGATAAGAAATTATTCTCGCCTCCATGCATATCTGTACTGTAGGGCAATCGCACACCTCCCCACTACTTCAAAGATTGTTCCTGCACTCGGCAATATCGTTTGCTGTTTGGCGGCTGAAATACGGCAGTGGAGCTGCAGACAGCCGGGCACCCGGGTGAATCACGCCTTTGTGGGGGTCCGGGGGTGAATCACCCCATCTGGGGGGCAGAGGGGGGGATGAATCACCCGGTGTGGGGGTTGGGGTCCGGGGGTTGACTCACCCCATGTGGGGGTCCTGGGGGTAAATCACCCCATGTGGGGGTCCGTGGTGGTGAATCACTCCATTGCGGAGGTCCTGGGGGTGAAACACTCCATGTGGGGGTCCGGGGCGTGAATCATCCCGGTGTGGGTCTGGGGGGGGGGGGGTTGAATCACCCTGGTGTGTGGGTCTTGGGGGGATGAATCACCCCGGTGTGTGGGTCTGTGGGGGGGGGTGAATCACCCCGGTGTGTGGGTCTGGGGGGGGTGAATCACCCCGGTGTGTGGGTCTGGGGGGTGTGTGAATCATCCCGGTGTGTAGATCTGGGGGGGGGTGAATCACCCCGGTGTGTGGGTCTGGGGGTGTGTGTGAATCATCCCGGTGTGTGGGTCTGCGGGGGGGGGGTGAATCACCCCGGTGTGTGGGTCTGGGGGGGGGGTGAATCACCCCGGTGTGTGGGTCTGTGGGGGGGGGTGAATCACCCCGGGGTGTGGGTCTGGGGGGGGGTGAATCACCCCGGTGTGTGGGTCTGGGGGGGAGGAAGGGGTTAATCACCCTGGTGTGTGGGTCGGGGGGGGAGGGGTGAATCACCCTGATAGGGGGGTCGTGGTACCGGAGCAGCCCAGTCAGTGACTCTGGGTGGGTGGAGGGACCAGACTGTCCCCAACTCTGCTGCTGCTGACCGGGACGTTGATGGGTTTTCATCCCCGTGTGTCCGCTGCCCGGAGCCGTGTGTGTGTGTGAGGGTGCTGCCAACCCACAGCCCATGACAGTGCGGAGGTAGCCAGCTAGTCACCCGTGGCCGTTGCCGCCGACCTTCACCAACTCACCGACACCGCCGACCCTCGCTGCCTCGCCGGAGCTGCCAACCCTCGCTGCCTTCATGTTCATCCACTGACCGGCTCTTCCGTCACTTCGCCCGAGTGCCATTCCACTCCCCGCGGGCCTCGACAAGCGACTCTGCCGGCCCTGGCCACTCCACCGCCCACCAGTGGGACGCAGCCGTCGCCTTACCAGAGTCCTAGGCTCAGCATCGGGCCTGGAGTCTCCACGCTGCAGACTCTCACACCATGTGGTCTAATGATCACCCTCCTCCCACAGGGAAGCTCAATAGCCAATAGGTGCAGCAGTCGGCTATTTGGCCCTTGGAGCTAGCACCGCCATTCAATTTGCGCATGGCTGATCATCCACAGTCAGTTCCCTTCCCACCAGGTGTGCCGTACGATGGCTGCTCCGCCGCAGACTTCGATTTTTCAGTTTTGTTTTTCATTTTTAGTGTTTGTTTAAAGTTTGTTTTAATGTTCTTCTTGGTTCTTGGTTTGTTGGTCCTCCAAAATATTCCAAACTAAATTTAAACTGGAGGTGGTGAAGCGAGGACTTAAGCCAGAAAGGGTTTTTGGGAAGAAACAGCTACCTTAAATTTAGTTGCATCTGGTTGTGTAACTATAGTAGGGTGGAGATTATTCCATGCTTTAATTGTGCGGGGGAAGAACGGATTCCTATACACATCTGTCTTGGCAGCTGGAATCACAAATTGGATCGAATGCCCACGTCTGCTCCTAATTGGTTTGGGTTTGGTGTTGGTCTTGTAATCTATGTCGAGCTGACCATTTAACATTTTGTAAAAACAGGTGAGCTTCACGCCTGATGTGGTGAGGGTTCCAACCCAGTGAATTCAGAAGTTTGGTAACACTAACTTTTCTCTCATAGGTGTTAGTAACAAATCAGGTGCCTGTCTTTGTACACGTTCGATGAAAGAAATGTTTTTATTTGTGAATGTGTCCCATGCTGCAACTGTGTAGTCCAAATGAGGTCTAACGTGGGTGAAGTATGGCTTCTCCTTGACAGAACTTGAACAATGATGAAAGTTGCGTCTCAGAAAATTTAGGACACGTTGCTTTCACCGTTGCATGATGAGTCTGACCATTCAAACACAGATCATTCTGCAATTTGATGCCAAGATACTTGGTTTGTTTGTATTCTTCAAGGGTGGCACCAAGTTTATTGTAAGATGTTTCACCTGGTTTCCTCTTTCTGGTGACACGCATGGTTTCACATTTGGACGGGTTGAACTGCATGCCCATTGTTGTGACCACTCAACCATTGTATCGAGATCCTTTTGGAGAGCATCTTCATCATCAGCTGACTTAATTGGACGGTACAGCAAACAATCATCAGCGAATAGTATGGTCGTGCTTGCGACTTTTTCATGGATGTCATTTATGTAAACAAAAACAGATGTGCCCTGAGGTGTACCACTCAACGCTGGATCGTCCAGCGTGGGGGAGTTTACATCACCCCGATGCGGGAGCTTGATCGCCTCGACGTGGAGGGCCAAAACGCCACCGGCTACGGGAGTCAAGAACGTCCCATCAACGGAGGGTTCGAGGCCCCCGCCCGCGGAAGAACAAAGGGAAGAGACTTGAACTTTATTTCACCTTCAATCACATTGGGAAATGTGTAGGAATCAGTGCAGCGGATGTTCATGTGAAAATGTATTTTGGGTGATCTGTTACTTTATATTTATAGGACTGACTTGGCAAATGAAATTGTTTGTATGTTGCAAAACATACCTGGCAAATAAAGTTCTATTCTGATTCGTTCTTGCCTTCTCCCCATATCCCCTGACTCTGCTATCTTTAAGAGCCCTATCTAGCTCTCTCTTGAAAGCATGCAGAGAACCAGCCTCCACCGCCCTCTGAGGCAGAGAATTCCACAGACTGCAACTCTGTGTGAAAAAGTGTTTCCTCATCTCCGTTCTTAAACTGTGGCCCCTGGTTCTTGATTCCCCAACATCGGGAACATGTTTCCTGCCTCTAACATGTCCAAACCCTTAATAATCTTATATGTTCAGGGCTCTCATGTAACATTTTTTCAGTTGCCAGCTGGGCAACTTAGGCAGCTTATTAGGTTGCCAAATGACAGTTTAGGTGGTCATTTAAGACAGCCTGCATGACCCGTGCGATAATGTGCTTTGACGAAGTGCGTAGTTACCAGTCGGAATTATGCACAATGAAACATTCAGCTTATTATTTCTGCTTCAAATCAAGTCACAAACTAAACAGATTAATCAAGACATGATATATACCACAATGACATGCAGCAAAATTATAATACAGTATCTCATCTCTTTTTACACATTGCAATGAATGCAATTTCAATTATTTCCTTCCACTTCCAAACACAATTGTGGTTGGATTATTCAGCGTATGACCAACCTGTGTCTAGGTGGGTTACACAAAAAAAGCTGGAGAAACTCAGCGGGTGCAGCAGCATCTGAGGAGCGAAGGAGATAGGCGATGTTTCCGGTCGAGACCCTTCTTCTTCGCATTGCAACCAGTGTGGAACTTAATGCCCTGTTGGAGAATTGCACAGTGTGGCGGTGGGTGGCCAGTCAGTACCGATAGTCCGGCTGGGGTTCGAACTGGGAGGCAGGGAATTGGAGCTGGAATCCACGAGGTATGAGATGGAGGCGCAGGCAGGCCCTGAGGAAGCAGATGTGGCTGTGATATCGAGTCTGGATGAGGATGTGGTCGTAGAGTTGTGTCTAGGTGGGACTAGAGGAAAATAAATGGTTGGCACGTACTGTAAGGGCCGAGAAGGCCTGTTTCCGTGCTGTAATTGTTATATGGTTATATGGTGTGTATATATTTATATAATGGTATATGGACACACTGATCTGTTCTGTAGTCAAGCCTACTATGTTCTGTTGTGCTGAAGCAAAGCAAGAATTTCATTGTCTTATCCGGGACACATGACAATAAACTCTCATATTGAGACGGCCGCCGTCAATCCCTCACCAAGATGGCCGCCAATAACCTCTCATATTGAGATGGCCCCTACTCTCCCACGGCCAGCAAATGTGGGCTGCGGTTCGGGTGGAGCGGAGGTTTGGGGCAATGTTCATGCCTTCACGGTGATGTGATGGACGCGGGGTGTCTGAACCAATCGCTGACAAGTCCCGCCCCCCGGCAACGCCAAGTCCGCCAATCGGTAAGCTTTCAGTTAGACGACGCAGCTTTTCGGTTCGTAGGCATTTAGGCGTCGCGCCCTTTCGGGTACCTTGCATTTAGGCGTCCCATCCTTTCAGTTAGTTGGCGTTTCGTCTTCGGACTATTTTGGTTCATTCATGTTTTGGCCTCGTTTCTATTCGGTTCTTTGGCTTCGGCTTCTTTGCTTCAGCTTCTCGAACGTCGGCACCGCGTTCGGGTACCCGAACAAACTACCAGAGGAGGTAGTTGAGGCAGGGACTATCGCAAAATGTAAAAAACAGTTAGGCAGGTACATGGGTAGGACAGGTTCGGACGCATATGGATCAAACGTGGGCAGGTGTGACTAGTGTAGATGGGACATGTTTGGCCGAAGGGCCTGTTTCCACACTGTATCACTGAATGACTCTATCTATCTATTCCTCTCAAACCCATTCTCCTGCCTTCTCCCCATTACCTCTGACACCCGTATCAATCAAGAATCTATCAATCCCCTCCTGAAAAATGTCCAGACTTGACCTCCACAGCTGTCTGTGGCAATGAATTCCACAGTTCACCACCCTCTGACTTAAGAAATTCCTCCTCATCTCCTTCCCAAAGTAACGTCCTTTAATTCTGAGGCTGTGGCCACTGGTCCTAGACTCTCCCACTAGTGAAAAAAGATTCTCTGCATCCACTTCATCCAGGTTTTTACCAGGCTGGGACAGACTGGGAATGTTACGGAAGAAGGGTCTTGAACCGAATATAATCTGTACCTTTTCTCCACAGATGCTGCCTGACCCACTGAGTTACTGCAGCACTGTACGAAACGTCACCTATCCGTGTTCTCCACAGATGCTGCCTGACCCGCTGAGTTACTCGAGCACTCTGTGAAACGTCACCAGCGCCGGATTTACGTATAAGCATGACAAGCTTAAGTTTATGGCCTCGACATTTAGGGGGATCGCAGAGCCGGATTTACCACTAGGCTTCATAGGCTGAAGGCTGGGGCCTCGAAATCTAGGGGACGTCCGGTCAAGGCAGGACACCTGCCATTCAACTCTGGGCGCCCCCCCCCCCCTCTCTCTATCTCATTCTCTCTCTCCATCACCGCCGGGTCCCCGCTCTCTCCTCGCTCCTCATCCAGCGGCACGGCAGGCTGCCTTGCACATGCGCACTGCTATGGCCAGCACCCACCACCCCCCACCCCCCGTGCACATGCGCACAACCACGGCCAGAACATCATCGGCCGCCCTGCGCATGTGCACTGCCACAGCAAATGGTCGGCGCTGGGCACTTTCTCCCTCAACTTGAATTGTGGGTGATCTGGTCACCATTTCTGTCCGGTCGCCGCCTCGCCGCGGCCGCTGAAAACCAAAGCAGAATCACTCCCCGACCCTGGATCTGGAGTACCTCCCTGGAGTAACTCTTGCTTCTCGATTCCTGGTCCTCCATAAATATTCTAAATGGAATTTAAACTGCAGGTGGTGGAGGGCTGAACAATAACAGTCTATTACATTTTATCTGTTTATTTATTGTGTGTATTATATGGTCTATGGTATATAAACACACTGAACTTTTATCTCCTCTTCTATATTATATTTATATATTCTGTTGTGCTGCAGTAGGCAAGATTTTATTGCCCTATCTGGGAAACATGACAATAAAACTCTCTTGTTTCTTGACTTGGACTTCAGCAAAAAATGGTTCTTGGGGAAAAATTAAATTGAGTTGCGTCTGGTTAGGTAACTATGATAGGGTGAAGACTATTCCATGTTTTAATTGCGTGGGGGAACTCCATGGAGCAGCCAGCAACTCTGGATAGAAAACATTGGGTTGCCTTTCGGGTAGAGACCCCTCTTTAGACTCCCTTTTGTTTTAGTGTGTTTAGCTTAATTTAAAGATACAGCGTGGAAACAGGCCATTCGGCCCACCGAGTCCACGCCGACTACCGATCACCCGTACACCAGATCTATCCCACACGTTAGCGGGGTGAATCAAGAGTCAAGAGTGTTTTATTTTCTCACGTCCCAGTTAGAACAATAAAATCCTTACTTGCAGCAGCACAACAGAATATGTAAACATAGTACTCTGTAAACAATGTTATAAACGAGAAAACAAAACGGTGTATATATGAATATCTAACTATATATATCCGTGTGTGTGTGTGTGTGTGTGTGTGTGTGTGTGTGTGTTTATGTGTGTTTATGTGTGTTTGTGTGTGTGTGTGCATATAATATACAGTGGCTTGCAAAAGTATTCATACCCCTTGAACCTTTCCACGTTTTGTCACGTTACAACCACAAACGTAAATGTTTTTTATTGGGATTTCATGTGATAGACCAACACAAAGTGGTGCATAATTGTGAAGTGGGAGGAACATGATACATGGTTTCCAAATTTTATTACCAATAAAAAACTGAAAAGTGTGGCTTGCAAAATTATTTAGCCCCCCCTGAGTCAATACTTTGTAGAACCACCTTTCGCTGCAATTACAGCTGCAAGTCTTTTGGGGTATGTCTCTACCAGCTTTGCGCATCTAGAGACTGAAAATTTTGCCCATTCTTCTTTGCAAAATAACTCAGTCAGGTTGGATGGAAAGCGTCTGTGAACAGCAATTTTCAAGTCTTGCCAGAGATTCTCAATTGGATTTAGGTCTGGACTCTGACTGGGCCATTCTAACACATGAATATGCGTTGATCTAAACCATTCCATTGGGGACTTTAAACTAGATAGGTTGGGGCGAGGGACTCAAATAGAGATAACTAGGAGACGGTGTCTGAGGCAGGAGGCAGAGAAGGGAAGCACTCAGACCCAACATGTACGGGGGGGAAGAATAAAAATATAATAAACAGAATAAGAGGTGGTGGGTGTCTTAAAGGTGTGAGCAGAGAGAAAGAGTGGTAGAAAATGACAATAGAAGCAAGTGGTAGCAAGGTGAAAATTAATCGTGGCTGGCAGGCAATCCAGGAAAAAAATCAAAAGGGCCACTTGTCAACATATTGTATAAAGGGTAAAAGTGTTGTAAAACAAGCCTGAGGCTTTGTGTCTCAATGCGAGGAGCATTCGTAATAAGGTGGATGAGTTGAATGTGCAGATAGCTATTAATGACAATGCTATAGTTGTGATCACGGAGACATGGCTCCAGGGTGTCCAAAGCTAGGAGCTGAACATCCAGGGATATACAATATTCAGGAGGGATAGACGGAAAGGGAAAGGAGGTGGGGTAGCGTTGCCGGTGAGAGAGGAGATTAATGCAATAGAAAGGAAGGACATTAGCATGGAGGATGTGGAATCTATATGGGTAGAGCTGCGAAACTCTAAGGGGCAAAAAAACGCTAGTGGGAGTTGTGTGCAGGCCACCTAACAGTAGTATTGGAGTTGGGGATGGCATCAAACAGGAAATTAGAAATGCGTGCAACAAGGGTAACACAGTTATAATGGGTGACTTCAATCTGCATATTGATTGGGTGAATCAAATTTGCAGGGTTGCAGAGGAAGACGATTTCTTGGAATGCATGCGGGATAGTTTTCTTCCTTTTTTTTGTTTATTTTTGTTAGAAGTAAGTACAATAGTGTGGTACTTGGGTACCTAATACATACATACATATTTCAATTCTTGTACAACTTCGTATTTTTGATTTAATAATAAAAGAACAGTGGGATAAAAAATAAATAAAGAGTCTCGGAATATATGCAAAACGTATCGATGATATGGGAAGCGGGCCACTGTTGGCTGCATTCTCGGCTACATGGTTTTATTGTGTTTTTTTTTGTTAGAGGTAAGTATAATAGTGTGGTACTTGAGTACCTAATACACACATACATATTTCCATTCTTGTACAACTTCGATCTTTTGATCGAACAATAAAAGAACATTGAGAGAAAAGAGAAATAAAGAGTGTCGGAATAGATAGACAAGTGAGTGGAAACAGATAGCAAAATAAATAAAGGACACAGAAGAGAAGCTGAAAATATTGAAATAGAAGGAGAAAGTAAAGAAAAGAGAGATTAGGAGAGATCTGCCTATTTCGTATTTTTGCCCATCCGTCACCCGGTTCTAAACCATTTAATTTCTAAGGTTATGTTATGTTGCACCATATGCTTGTAAAGAGTTGATAAAAGGAGACCAAGTCTTTGAGAATTGGTCTACTTTGCCTAGTAGGAGAAATCTCATTTCTTCAAGATGAAGCGTTTCAGAGGCCCACAGGAGCCATTGGTAGAGAAGGAGGGGGAGGAACAACACCCGACCGGAAAGGATAAAAATCCAGCGCGGGGCTTGTTTTCTGAAATCCATAACGTTCCATTCGGAGAAGTGTTTTTTGTTTTAGGAAGCCGCTGATTGGTGTGAAGTGGACTAGGGTAAGCAGCTGATTGGCAGTCAGATTCCGGCAGTTTGTTGTGTACTTTGTATTGTGTTGATATTCAATTCTGTGTAAGTGGGAGTATGAAGGCCAGGGCAGTGTACTGTTGTGGATGTCAGATGTGGGAGGTCAGGGAAGCTGATAGCCCTCCAGACGTCCACATCTGTGCCAAGTGTGTCGAGATGGGGCTCCATCGAGATGTGTTAGGAACCTGGAGCAGCAGCTCGATGACCTCCGTCTGGTCAGGAAGAGTGAGGAGGTCATAGAGATGAGTTACAGGGAGGTGGTGACTCCCAGACCACGGGAGGCAGGCAAGTGGGTCACTGTTAGGAAGGGCAAGGGGCAGAGACAGGGACTAGAGAGTACCCCGGTGGCTGTACACCTGGAAAATAGGTACTCATGTTTGAGTACGATTGGAGCGGACAGCCTACCTGGGGGCAGCAACAGCGGCCGGGCCTCCGGCACAAGGAACGGCCCTGATGCTCAGTAGGGTAGCAAAAGGAGGAGGGCAATTGTAATAGGGGACTCCATAGTTAGGGGGTTATATTGGCGATTCTGTGGACGCAGTCGGGAGAGCCGGATGGTAGTTTGCCTCCCTGGTGCCAGGGTCTCGGATGTGTCGGAACGTGTTCAAATGATTCTGAAAAGGGAGGGAGAGGAACCTGATGTTGTGGTACACGTTGGTACCAATGACATAGGCAGAAAAAGAGAAGATGTCCTGAAAGGAGAATTTAGGGAGTTGGGGGGAAAGATAAGGAGAAGGACCAAAAGAGTAACAATTTCAGGATTACTGTCTGTGCCACGTGACAGTGAGAGTAGAAATGGAATGAGGTGGAGGATAAATGTGTGGCTGAGGGACTGGTGCAGTGAGCAGGGATTCAACATTCTTGATCACTGGAACCACTTTTGGGGAAGGCATGATCTGTATAAAAAGGACGGGTTGCACTTGAACCCGAGGGGAACCAATATCCTGGCGGGGAGATTTGCAAAGGAGACATTAAACTAGAAAGGCTGGGGGGGAGGGGCTCAGGTAGAGGGAGCTAGGGGACAGGGTGAGGGGCAAGAGGCAGAGAAGGGAAGCACTCGGACCCAAAATGTAGGTGAGAAGGGGGAAAAAGATAAACAGAGAATAAGGGATGGTGGGTTTCTAAAATGTGTATATTTTAATGCCAGGAGAGGTGGATGAACTTAGAACCTGGATTGACACCTGAAAAGATGACGTTGTGGCAATCAGTGAAACATGGTTGCGGGAGGGTTGTGATTGGAAACTAAATATTCCAGGATTTCGTTGCTTCAGGTGTGATATAATTGGAGGGACCAGAGGTGGAGGTGTAGCTTTGCTTGTCAGAGAAGATATTACAGCAGTGCTTTGGCAGGATAGATTAGAGGGCTCGTCTGGGGAGGCTATTTGGGTGGAACTGAGAAGTGGTCTACCAACACTTTTAGGGGTGTATTATAGACCGCCAAATGTGGAGCGAGAATTGGAAGAGCTAACATGTAAGGAGATAGCAGATATTAGCAGTAAGCACAAGGTAGTGATTGTGGGAGATTTCAATTTTCCAAAATTAGACTGGGAAACACATTCTGTAAATGGGATGGATGGTTTGGAGTTTGTTAAATGTGTGCAGGGTAGTGTTTGCAGCAATACAAAGAGGTATCGACCAGAGAAGGGGCAGTGCTGGACCTCCTGTTTGGAAATGAGGCAGGTCAGGTGACGGAGGTATGCGTCGGTGAGCACTTCGGGACCAGTGATCACAATACCATTAGTTTTAATATGATTATGAAGAGAGTCAGAACTGGATCTAGGTTGAGATTTTTGATTGGAGAAATGCTAACTTTAAGAGAATGCGTAATGATTTAAAAGGAGTGAATTGGGATATTTTGTTTTATGGGAAGGATGTAGAAGAGAAATGGAGGACATTTAAAGGGGAAATTGTAAGAGTACAGAATCTTTATGTCCCTGTTCGGTTGAAAGGAAATAGTAAAAATCGGAAAGAGCCATGGTGTTCAAGGGAAATTGGACACTTGGTTCGAAAAAAGAGAGATATCTACAATCATTATCGGACGCATGGAGTAAACGAGGTGCTAAATGAGTATAAAGAATGTAAACAGAATCTTAAGAGAGAAATAAGAAAAGCTAAAAGAAGATATGAGGTTGCTTTGGCAAGAAAGGTAAAAGTAAATCCAAAGGGTTTCTACAGCTATATTAATAGCAAAAGGATAACAAGGGATAAAATTGGACCATTAGAGAGTCAGAATGGACAGCTATCTGCATAGCCAAAAGAGATGGGGGAGATAATGAACAATTTATTTTCTTCTGTATAGGATATTGAACTCTGTGAGGCAAGGGAAAAAAGTAGAGTAGCTATGGAAACTATGAGATTCAAAGAGCAGGAAATACTGACACTTTTGAAAAAATATAAAAGTGGATAAGTCTCCAGGTCCTGACAGAATATTCCCTAGGACATTGAGGGCAGTTAGTGTAGAAATAGCAGGGGCTATGACAGAAATATTTCAAATGTCATTAGGAAAGGGAATAGTGCCTGAGGATTGGCGTACTGCGCATTTGTTCCATTGTTTAAAAAGGGTTCAAAGAATAAACCTAGCAATTATAGACCTGTTAGTTTGACGTCAGTGGTGGGCAAATTAATGGAAAGGATATTTAGACATAATATATATAAGTATCTGGATAAACAGGGTCTGATCAAGAACAGTCAATATGGATTTGTGCCTGGAAGGTCATTTTTGACAAACCTTCTTGAATTTTTTGAAGAGGTTACTCGGGAAATTGATGAGGGTAAAGCAGTGGATGTTGTCTATATGGATTTCAGTACGGCCTTTGACAAGGCTCCCAATGGAAGGTGGTTAAGAAGGTTCAAGCTTTGGGTGTTTATGGCGGAGTAGCAAGATGGATTCAACAGTGGCTGAATGGGAGATGCCAGAGAGTAATGGTGGATGGCTGTTTGTCAGGTTGGAAGCCGGTGACTAGTGGGGTGCCTCAGGAAACTATGCTGGGTCCACTGTTGTTTGTCATGTACATCAATGATCTAGATGATGGGGTGGAAATTGGATAAGTAAGTATGCAGATGATAATAAGATAGGTGGTGCTGTGGATAATGAAGTAGATTTTCAAAATCTACAGAGAGATTTGGGCCATTTGGAAGAGTGGCAGATGGAGTTTAATGCTGATAAGTGTGAAGTGCTACATCTTGGCAGGACAAATCAAAATACGACGTACATGGTAAATGGTAGGGAATTAAGGAATGCTGTGGAACAGAGGGATCTAGGAATAACTGTGCATAGTTCCCTGAATGTGGAATCGCATGTAAATAGGGTGGCAAAGAAAGCTTTTGGTGTGCTGGCCTTTATAAATCAGAGCATTGAATATAGGAGTAGGGAAGTAATGTTAAAATTGTACAATGCATTGGTGAGACCAATTCTGGAGTATGGTGTACAATTTTGGTCGCCTAATTATAGGAACGATATCAACAAAATAGAGAGAGTACAGAGGAGATTTACTAGAATGGTGCCTGGGTTCCAGCAACTAAGTTACAGAGAAAGGTTGAACAAGTTAGGTCTTTATTCTTTGGAGCGCAGAAGGTTAAGGGGGAACTTGATTGATGTCTTTAAAATGATGAAAGGGATAGACAGAGTTGACGTGGATAAGCTTTTCCCATTGAGGGTAGGGAAGATTCAAACAAGAGGGCATGACATGAGAATTAAGGGACAGACGTTTAGGGGTAACATGAGGGGGACTTCTTTTACGTCATTTTTTTAATTATGGGATTATAAATCACACATAATTAAATAAAAACACTTGTGTGAATCTAAAGAATCAGGGGGACTGACACTCCCTAACTTATTGTATTACTATTGGGCAGTGAATATTAAAAAATATAATCTATTGGTTGGACAGTTCTGCCCAACAGGTAGACTGGATAACAATGGAGAAAGAGGATTGTTCCCCTTATAATCTAGGAGCTATCCTTCTTTCCCTGATGAAACTGAACAATATAATATATAAGAAGAATCCAATTATTCACAGTATAATCCGAATTTAGAATGAAATAAAATTAACTTTAAAATTAAGAAAATGATGGCTTCTTTCTCCAGTAGCTAACAATCCCTCTTTCAAACCATCAATTATTGATAAAATGTTTATCCTTTGGGAAATAATATGAAATAAAACGATGGGAGATATGTATGAAATGGGAAAACTTTTATCATTCCTACAATTACATCTAAAATATAATTTGAAAAGTAATCAATATTTCAAATATCTTCAAATTCATGATTATTTGAAAAAATATGTACAAGGATATCAAACTTTAGCCCCAGATTTATTGTAGGAAGGAATGAATAGAAAGGCAGAATCAAACAATTTCATATCTTACTTATATAATATAATTCTAAATATAGAAACACCAACGACAGAGGCAATTAGAAGGGACTGGGAACAAGAGTTATTGATAAAAATTGCAAACGATAGATGGGAAAAAAATATTACATTTAAACAAATGTTCAATTAATGCTCTAACTCAAAATGCCACTATAGCACATTCCTTTGTCTCTTGTACAAAACTGTGTACATTTTGGAATGAAATTTTTGGGATTTTTACAAACATTTTTAACACAAAATTGAACCCAATACAGAACTGATTATCTTTGGATCAATGGAAGAGGGAAGTTAACTCTATTCCATGAAGCTTTTCTTAATTACGCTCTAATAACAGCAACAAAACTTATACTCAAATTTTGGAAAAACGCAACCACGCCCACATTCAAAATGTGGATGTCAAATATGTCTGAAACGCTACATCTTGAAGAAATGAGATTCCTCCTACTAGGCAAAGTAGACCAATTCTCAAAGACTTGGTCTCCTTTTATCAACGTTTTACAAGTGTATGGCGCAACATAATTTAACCTTAAAAATTAAATGGTTTAGAACCGGGTGACGGATGGGCAAAATACGAAATAGGTAGATCTCTCCTAATCTCTATTTTCTTTATTTTCTCCTTCTATTTCGATCTTTTTAGCTTCTCTTCTGTCCTTTATTTCTTTTGCTATCTGTTTCTACTCGCTTGTCTGTCTATTCCCACACTCTTTATTTATTTTTTTCTCTCAATGTTCTTTTATTGTTCGATCAAAAGATCGAAGTTGTACAAGAATGGAAATATGTTTGTGTGTATTAGGTACTCAAGTACCACACTATTATACTTACCTCTAACAAAAGAAAACACAATAAAACCATGTAGGCGAGAATGCAGCCAACAGTGGTCCGCTTCCCATATCATCGACACGTTTTGCATATATGTTACTATTTTTTCTGTGCCTCTCCACATCAACGTCTATATCTCCCGTTTCATTTTCCCCAGACTCTCAGAAATGTCACCCATTCCTTCTCTCCAGAGATGCTGCCTGACACGCTGGGTTACTTCAGCGTTTTATTTACCGTGTCGGAGTACCTCCGCGGGTCAGACTGAGAGTCGTGGGGAAATGAAACCAGACATACAGACGGTGACGTGGAGAGATATAGAACAAATTAATAAAATATATGCAAAAAAGTGACGATGATACGGGAAACGGGGCAATGTTGGCTGTCGTCGAGGTGACAAGTGTTTGTCAACCGGTAGATCAGGTGGGTCCAGGTGAACAGAGCGAAGGTGTTCTGAGAGTTTGAGTTTAGTTTAAATTAGTTTTACTTTAGTTTGAGTTTTAGGTTTTCTTTCTCTGTAAACCCTCCCCCTCTCCACTCCACCTCCCTTTCCACTCCCCCTCCCTCCCTCTCCCCATTCCCTCTCGCTCCCTCCCTCCCACTTTCCCACCTCCCATTCTCCATCCCTCCCCGACCTCGCCTAGAGCCACACACGGGCTTGGAAGAGCACAGGTGTGGTCACTCGCCAATGGCATCCGCGCCCCGACCCCACACAACATGAAGACCCTTCTGCTTCTCGTCTTCCTCGGACTCGCCGGTGAGTGTACACCCCCCCCCCCCGGACACTCTTCCCCTGTGTCTCCCTCCCCTGCTCTGTTGCCCTTCCTCTGTCTCTCCCTGCTGTCTCCCGACCCTCCTCTCTCCCCCCTCATCTGTCTCCCCCTCCTGTATCCTGCACTTCCTCTCTCCCCCTCTCCTGTACGCCCCCCTCTCCCCACTCTCTCTCTCACCTACTCTCTGTCCCTCCTCCCTCTCCCCGTTCTATGTCTCCCTTCCTGACGCCCGACCCCCCTCTCCCCCTCCTCCCCTTCCTCTCCCCCTCTCTGCCGATTCTGTCCCACCCCCCGCTCTCTCCCTACCCCTCTTCTCTCTCACATTCTCCCTCTCCACTTCTCTCCCCCTTCTTTCTCCCGCCCTCTTAGCGCACTATCTCCCCTCTCTCTCGCCCCTTCACTCCTTCTCCCCTTCTCTCTCTCCCCCTCATCTCTCAGCCCCTTGTTCTCCCTCCCCTCATTCCCTCCCCCACTAATCTATCCACCTCCTGTCCCCCTCCTCTCTCCCCTCTTTATTTCGCCTCCCTCTAGCTCTCCTCTCGCTCCACCCGCCCCCCCCCCCCCCGGTGGCAATGACCGTGTTCTCTCTCTATCTCCCACCACCAGTCCCGGAGCGGACAGACGATGACAAGAGCGCGGGCGACTACGTTTGCAGTAAACAAGCCGCACCCTGGACCGTGTCCCTCAACTTCGGCTACGATATGTGCAGCGGCGCCTTGATCCACCCGCGCTGGGTGGTGGCCGCAGCTCACTGTCACCAGTCGTAAGTACAGGGATCTACACGCCCTCTCCCCATCTCTGTAATCGCCTCCCCTCCTGCCCCTGCACCCCCTCTCCCCGTCTCTGTAACCCGCTCCCCTCCTGCCCCTGCTCCCCCTCTCCCCGTCTCAGTAACCCGCCCCCCTCCTGCCCCTGCACCCCCTCTCCCCGTCTCTGTAACCCGCTCCCCTCCTGCCCCTGCACCCCCTCTCCCCGTCTCTGTAGCCCGCTCCACTCCTGCCCCTGCACCCCCTCTCCCCGTCTCCGTAACCCGCTCCCCTCCTGCCCCTGCACCCCCTCTCCCCGTCTCTGTAACCCGCTCCCCTCCTGCCCCTGCACCCCCTCTCCCCGTCTCTGTAGCCCGCTCCCCTCCTGCCCCTGCACCCCATCTCCCCGTCTCCGTAACCCGCTCCCCTCCTGCCCCTGCACCCCCTCTCCCCGTCTCTGTAACCCCCTCCCCTCCTGCCCCTGCACCCCCTCTCCCCGTCTCTGTAGCCCATCCCTTCCTGCCCCCCCTCCCCGTCTCTGTACACACACACACACGCACGCCCGTGCGCGCACACACGTGCACGCACACACGTGCACGCATGCAAACACACACGTAGACGCACACACGTGCACGCACACGCACGAACGCACACACTAACACACCCACACCCTAACATACACACACACACACAATCAAACAGCCACACACGCACATACGCATACACTCTCACACAGCCGTACACAAACAGCCACACACACACGCACCCACACACATGCATGCGCACACACACGCGCCCACCCACACAAACACACCCACACGCACACAAACAACCACACATACACTCACACGCATGCGCACGCACACGCACACTCACATGCACCCACACGCACACTCACATGCACGCACACACACATGCCCGCACACACACTCACACACACACGTGCACGGACCCACACACAAACATGCACACATACAACAAACAGCCATAGACACACACGCACACACACACAAACAGCCTCACATGCGCACACACGCACTCGCCCACACATACAGCCACGCATGCACACATCCACACGCACGCACATACACGAACACACAGACACCTGCACACACACACACACGTGCACACATACGCACACAGACACACACACTCACACACATGCGCGAACGCACACACAAACACACGCACAGCCACAAACACCCACACATACACACACACAATCTAATTACTCAGTTTGGTCAGTTTTCAGGATATAGAATTAATTGGAATAAAAGAAAAATCATGCCAACAACGGAACTCAATTTACATACACTACATCAAACCCCTTTTAAAATTGTTAAGGAAAATTTAAATATTTAGGAATTTATGTAACTAAGACATACACTTCTTTATTCAAATCAAATTTCCCACCTTACTGAATAAACTAAGTAAGACTATTCAATATTGGAAAACACTTCCATGTTAATGGTTGGTAGAATTAATGCTATAAAAAAATGATCTTTTTGCCGCAATTGCTGTACATATTTCAGTCAATTCCGATGTAAATCCCAAAATTATTATTTTTTTAAAGTCCACTCCATTGTTACAAGTTTCATTTGGGATGATAAGAATCATAGAATAAGCAAAAAACATTCATGTAAATCAAAGACTAATGGAGGTTTAGCTTTGCCAATTTTTTTGTTTTATTTTTGGGCAGTCCATATTAAAAATATGAATTTCTGGCTGGAAGAAATGGATCAGCAACCAGACTGGTTAAGGATGGAAAAGGAATATTGTTTGCCTTTTGAAATTGGTCCGATTATGTTTGCGCCCACAAAATTGCACAAAAAAAACGTATAGGGAAAACCCTATAATAGATAGTGGTATACGAACCTGGAAACAATTACAAACGGCTTTAAATTTGGACAATATATCACTCTGTTTTCCCTTTATCTAAACCTTCCATATTGGATAAAAGTTTCACACAATGGAATAATCATGGAATTAAAAAGATGGGACAACTTATAAGAAAGGAATTTTTCTTTCATTTCCGGAGTTACAACAGATTTATGGACTACACTCAAATAACTTTTTCAGATATATACAACTTAGAGATTATGTTAAATACACAAGATTTAAGAGTTAGGGAACCAGAAATCCTTGATGAATGTTTGAATAAATATCCAAATATGGAAACATTAACAACTTATATTTATAATACCCTATTAGATAACGAAGTCCCATTGATGGAATCATATAGACATACCTGGGAAAATGAATTAGGCCAACCTATAATGAAAGATATTTGGGCCAAAAGTGTATAATATATACATCAATGTTTGCTAAATGCCAGACATGCTTTAATACAGGCTGGAGAGAAGGAATGGTTTAAAAACATGGAACTGCAGATGCTGGTTTTGAAAAAGGAACACAAAATGCTGGGGTGACTCAGTGGGACAGGCTGGAGAGAAGGAAGGAAAGTTTTACACAGATTACACTACTCTAAAGTAAAACTAAATAGAATTTTCCCACATATCTCGCCTATCTGCGATTAATGTCAGCATCTAGAAGCTAACTTAACACATATTTTTGCAAATTGCATAAAAATCAAACATTTCTGGATTGATATTTTTAGAATAATTTCTGAAGTTGTTAATACTAAATTGGACCCCGACTCAAAACTGATAATACTTGGAATATCAGAACAAAGTGTAACACTCACAACAAACCAATGAAACTTTCTAGACTACAATATACTAACTGGGAAGAAATTAATATTAACATTTTGGAAAGGGCCAATAACACCCACAATTAAAATGTGGATTATGGAAATGTCAGAGACCCTACACCTGGAAAGAATCAGTGTTGTCTTAATTGACAAACAATTATTTGTTGTTAGAATATGGTCTTCATTCATTGATTATTTGAAGGGGTAGATTGGCTCAGCACGGGAACCTAACTGAAACTTGAACTCAGGATTAGATGAAAAATTATACTTTACAATCTGTGAATCTATCACCAATTATGTATTATTAGTAAATCATTCCATTCTTTCTTCTTTATCTTGACATTTGTGGGATTTTTTCCTTTTTTCCTTTCTTAGATTCTATCTATTAAAAAAAATTAGAAGCAGAATGAAGCCACCATTGATAATATTAATAATGTATGATTGATACATATGAAATGTTTTTAGCATAATATGTATTTGCTTCTAATAAAAATAATTTTAAAAATCAATACATTCTACTGTCATTTATACACGGTCATCCCTGCAGGAGGGGGGCACAGGAGGGTGGAGTGGAGGGAATTTGTGTTCAAGTGGGGGGGCGGGGAGAATGGAGGGAGAGGGGAGAGTATGGGGAGGGAGGAGTGAGAGGAATGTAGATGTGCAGCTTTAAGGGACATTGGTCAGGTGGCATATGGAGTATTGCATACAGTTCTGGTCACTCCATTACAGGAGTGGAGGTTTTGGGGAAGGTGCAGAGATGGTTAACCAGATGGTTTAAAAACAAGGAACTGCAGATGCTGGTTTTGAAAAAGGAACACAAAATGCTGGGGTGACTCAGCGGGACAGGCTGGAGAGAAGGAATGGGTGACTGAAGAAGCGATCCGAAACGTTACCCATTCCATCCAATAGTTTGTGTTTACCTAAACAGCGCCCATCCACGTGGCGGTGTGCCAGCAGGCTGGAGGAGCAGGCAAAGGCCTTGTCACAGAGAGGGCAGGTGAAGGGGCACTGGCCGGTGTAGACTCGCCTGTGCTCCAGCAGGTGCTCAAGGCGGGTGAAGCCCTTACCACAGGACGGGCAGGGGAAGGGACGCTCCCTGCTGTGGGTACGCTGGTGCTGCCACAGGCTGGACATGCAGGAGAAACTCTTGCCACCCTCAGCACATAAAGGGTCTCTCTCCGGTGTGTATCCACTGGTGCTCCCGCAGCCCCCATGCCCTTGTCACAGTGGGAGCAGCTGCTCGCCGGCGTGGGTCCGCCGGTGCTGCCGCAACCCCCGCGAGCTGTCAAACTCCTCACCGCAGTATGGACAGTCGTAGCGCTGGCCACTGGTGTGCATGCGCTGGTGAGACAGGGCGTGGGGGGCCATGGCAAGGCGCTCTCCACACACTGGGCTGGGGAAGGGACTGTCGCCGGTGTGCGCCCGCTGGTGGGACAGCAGATAGGTGGAGCGGATGAAGCCCTTACCACACTGGGCGCAGGTGTAGGGGCGCTCACCAGTATGGGTGCGCTGGTGCAACAGCAGGGTGCCGGAGCGAGTGAAGCCCTTGCCGCACTGGGCGCAGGTGTAGGGGCGCTCGCCGGTGTGGGTGCGCTCGTGGTACAGCAGGCTGCTTGATTGGGTGAATCCCTTGCCGCACAGAGCGCAGGTGTAGGGTCGCTCGCCGGTGTGGGTGCGATGGTGCGTCAACAGGTTGCTGGACTGGGTGAAGCTCTTGCCGCACTGGGCACAGGTGTAGGGCCGTTCACCTGTGTGGGTGCGCTGGTGCTTCAACAGGGAGCTGGAGTGGGTGAAGCCCTTGCCACAGTCGTTGCAGGTGTAAGGGCACTCGCCGGTGTGCACGCGCCTGTGCTGCTTCAGGTCCGTGGACAACATAAAGCCTTTGCCACAGTCGGAGCAGGTGAAGGGCCGCTCACTGCTGTGCACCCCCCAGTGCAGCCGCAGCCCTGACATCCGGGAAAAGGTCTTGCCGCAGGTGGAGCAGCCATAGGGCTTCTCGCCTGTGTGAACCCGCTGGTGCGTCTTCAGGGATTGCGCCATCTTGAAGCTCTTGCCACAGTCGGAGCAGTTGAAGGGCCTCTCGCCAGAGTGCACGCAGTTGTGTTGCAGCAGGTGGCTGGAGCTGGTGAAACTCTTGCCGCATTCCGAGCAGTTGAAGGGACGTTCTCCCGTGTGCACACGCTGGTGGATTTCCAGCTCGCCCGGGTAACGCCATGCCTTGCCACACACGTCACACTCATAACACTTCTCCTTGTTGTGCCCCATCATGTGGTCCTCTACTCAAGCTCAGCCCGCACACCGAGCAGATATGGGGCTCACCGGCACCCTGGCCGCCCTCAATGGCCGCTCACATCCCCGTCTCTCTGTCCACAGCAACGGCTCCTAAACCCTGTAGGAGGGGAACACAGAGGGTCAACAAGCTGCCAAACAGGGCATTACTAGCACATATTGGGTGCATTTATGACCATTGTCTATTGTCACACATCGGCATCCTCCAGTTCCTGCGGACTTCCGCCGCTGGAAGTATAGGATTTTTGTGCATGTGCGTTATCATCATTCCTTACAATGCCATGAGTGACAGTAATCGCAACTTCTACTGAAGTGTGGATAGCTGTTGGCTCGCAAGCTCATCCGCCCTTTGACAGGTCATGTTGTTGGTCCTGCTGGGGTCTAGGGGTCTTGAAAGGTCCATATGGGATCCTTTCAACAACAACAACAAGAAGATCACCCTGGACAAAATACAATGCCGAGCATTCCGCTTTGTATGTCATGACCACAAGCGCAAATCAAGCGTCAATAATATGCTGACTTCTCTCGGATGGGATACTCGAGAGCTCCGCAGAATCAGGCTAAGACTTATTGCAATTTACAAGGAGATTCACAAAATCACACCGTCATATCTCACGTCATCCGGGACCACCAACTGCCATGAAACATGACAAAATAACGGTTCATACATCATCAACTGGCTACATTTCAATAAACTTTGCTACCAATATTCCCTTTACCCAAGGACGATAAGGGAATGGAATATGTTACCACCCAACACACGCACCGCCCCGATGTTAAGTCATTTAAAAAGGGGATTGAGTAACTAGATCTCCTCAACTTGGTGAAAAAGGCCCAGTTCAAAATCTAATCACTACTCTACACACTCTGACCTGTGCCAGATAACCACTGATGAGCTGTTTGCGCAGTAATGAACTAGAAGCAGAACCAGTCTTATCTGTAAGCACAGGGTGAAAACAATGTGCAACACTCCTTACAGAAGGCTCAGAAAGGCCTTTACTCTGGCAATTAAGGACGTTTTATCAGCAAAAATATCTGAAAGTGGAAATGAGAAGATGACGATTTCATTATGAAATAGTTCCCTGAACATTGAGCCATTTAGTAAGTGTAAAACAAACTGGGACATTAGCTTTGACTCCAGCAGACTGCTCAGCTGATTGAACACATCAAGTGTTGGTTACAACTTTATACAAGTGTGTGTGTGTGTGATGGATGTGCAGCATGAATCTCCAGCAACACATCCAATGACAAAACGCTGCAGCAGCAGCAGCAGCTGTTGCTCAACATGACTTTTCTGCTTCAAACTATCACTGGGACACATTTACTCACAACAATAAACTCAATGTGCTGCTGACAGACAAGAGCGAATCACATTCAATGGGGGAATTTAACCCAAGTCTCTCCCCAAGATTAGAGCCGTCCACGGGGGAGCGGCGGACAAAATACTCACCGATGGATGGATGTCAATCTGCTGTCCTCGCTCCCCGGCCCCGAGTCTCCCCGCCCGCCCGGACAACCGTAGTTAAAATGGCCGCCGATGGCTTCACTCCCATTGGCTGCAATGAGAGACTGCCAGTATTAAAGATGGCCGCATGTGGCTTCACTGCAATAGACTTCAATGGGGACTGCCAGTATTAAAGATGGCCGGCTATGATTTCACTCCCACTGACTATTGAAGCGGTGTTTCGGCGCGAAACGTTACCTGTTTCCTTCGCTTCATAGATGCTGCTGCACCCGCTGAGTTTCTTCAGCGTTTTGTGTTCCCTCCTATTGACTTCAATGGGAGACTGCGATTATTAAAAATGGCCGCCTATAGCTTCACTTCAATTGACTGGCAGGCTCCCATTGAAGTCAATGCAAGTGAAGTCGTAGGCGGCCATATTTCATACTGGCAGTCCCCCATTGAAATCTATGCGAGTGAAGTAATAGGCGGCCATCTTTAATACTGGCAGTCATACATTGAAGTCAATGCGAGTGAAGAAATAGGCGGTCATCTTTAATACTGGCAGTCTCCCATTGAAGTCAACAGAAGTGAGGTCATCGGCGGCCATTTTTAATACTGGCTGTCTCCCATTGAAGCCAATGAGAGTGAAGTAATAGGCGGCCATCTTTAATACTGGCAGCCCCCCATTTTAAAAAAATGAGAGTGAAGTCATAGTCGGCCATCTTTAATACTGTCAGTCTCCCATTGAATTCAATAGGAGTGAAGTCATAGGCGGCCATCTTTAATATTGGCAGTCTCCCATTGAAGTCAATGCGAGTGAATCCATAGGCGGCCATTTTAACGAGGGGACACAAAAGGCTGGAGAAACTCAGCGGGTGCAGCAGCATCAGCAGCATCTAAGGAGTGAAGGAGATAGGTAACGTTTCGGGTCGAAACCCTTCTTCAGACTGATGGGAGGGGGGCTGTAAGAAGAAAGGAAAAAGGAGGAGGAGACCGAGGGCTGGGGGAGAAGTGGGAAGGTGAGGAGACATGAAGGGTTAACAGAATTGAGAACATTCAATGTTCATGCCACCAGGATGCAGACTCCCCAAGCGGAATATGAGGTGCTGTTCCTCCAACTTGCAGTGTTGCTCACTCTGGCCGCCAAGCCACCGCTTGGTCTCACCGATATAGATCAGTTGACATCTAGAGCAGCAGATGCAGTAGATGAGGTTGGAGGAGGTGCAGGTGAACCTCTGTCGGACCTGGAAGGACTGTTTGGGTCCCTGAATGGCGACGAGAGGGGAGGTAAATGGACAAGTGTAGCATATCTTGCGGTTGCAAGGGAAAGTGCCCGGGGAAGGGGTGGAGCGGGAGGGAAGGGTATAATTGGCAAGGGAGTTGCGGAGGGAGCGGTCAGAGTGGGGCAGTGTTGCGGGGTATGGAGGAGACCCTGGTGCGAGCTTCATCTATAGTGAGGGATGGAATCAACGTTCTCTGAAGAATGAGGACATTTGTGATGATCTGGTGTGGAATACCTCATCCTAGGAGCAGATGCGGCGTAGCGGAGGAATTGGGAATAGGGGATGGAGTCCTTACAGGAAGCAGAGTGGGGGGGAAGAGTAGTCCAGGTAGCTATGGGAGTCAGTTGGTTTGTCGTGGATGTTGGTCAGGAGTGTATCACCTGCAATAGAGATGGTGAGGTGAAGGAATGTTAGGGAAGTGTCGGAAATGGTCCAAGTGTATTTGAGTGCCGGATGGAAGTTGGTGGTGAAATGGATGAAGTCAGTCAGTTGTGTGTGGGTGCAGGAGGTGACACCAAAGCAGTCGTCGATGTAACGGAGGTAGAGGTCGGGGACGGAGCCCTGGTACGCCGAGAACAAGGATTGTTTGACGTACCCGACAATGAGGCAAGTGTAGCTCGGGCCCATGCGTGTGCTCATAGCTACGCCTTGTGTTTGCAGGAAATGGGAGGAGTCAAAAGAGAAGTTATTGAGGGTAAGTACCAGCTCCGCTAGGCGGACGAGGGTGTCAGTGGACAAGTATGGGTTGCTCCTCTGGTCGAGGAAGAATTTTAACTTCCGGCCATTTTAACCATGGCTGTCTGTCCAGGCGGGGGGGCCGCGCTGCGCAAGCGTCACCCTCACCGCATGCCCCCCCCTCCACCATTACTCCCCGCTCTCATCACCACCGCGTGCTTCCGTCTCGTCTCCCCCTGGGAGGGTCCGCGCTCTCCTCGTGCTCTGTCTCCATCTTGGTCCTCCGGGCCGGTCTTCCAACGGGTGGGTGGCCGTGGTCCTCCGGGCCAGTCCTCCAGCGGGTGGGTGGTCGTGGTCCTGCGGGCCGGTCCTCCAGCGGGTGGGTGGTCATGGTCCTCCGGGCTGGTCCTCCAGCGGGTGGGTGGCCGTGGTCCTCCGGGCTGGTCTTCGTGCGGGTGGGTGGCCGTGGTCCTCCGGGCCAGTCCTCCAGCGGGTGGGTGGTCGTGGTCCTGCGGGCCGGTCCTCCAGCGGGTGCATGGTATACAGATAGATCGATTAATCAGATATACTGCAATAGGCTGTTATTGTTCAGAGTTTTGTATGAGTTGTGTTTAGTTGGTGGCTGTGGGGAAGAAGCTGTTTCCGGGCCTTTCAGTGTGGGGTGAATTTTTATTGAGGTCCCCCCTCGTTCTTCTAAACTCCAGCGAGTACAGGCCCAGTGCCGACAAACGCTCATCGTAGTTAGTTAACCCACTCGTTGCTGTGATGGTTCTTGTAAACCTCCTCTGGACCCTCTCCGAAGCTGGCACATCCTTCCTCAGATACGGGGCCCAAAACTGTTCACAATACTCCAAACGTGGCCTGACCAGGGCCTCGTGGAGCCTCAGCATTTACGGCCCTGTTTTTGTATACAAGCCCTCTCGAAGTAACTGCTGGCAATATAAGGTGCTGTTCCTCCAATTTGTGCTGGGCCTCACTCTGACAGTGGAGGAGGCCCAGGACAGAAGGGTCAGTGTCAAATAAATCATTCAATTTGACTTAAAATACTAAATAATTCTTCTTTTCTGATCATTTTCAGCAAAGTCCAGAAGGGCCACAAATGACAGGTTAGTTATCCATATATTTAAACATAGACCCTCATTATAAAATCACTTACTTTTAGAGATACACCCTTCCTTCGGCCCACCGAGTCCATGCCGACCAGCGATCGCCCATTCAAACATTAGATTAGTTTAGAGATACAGCGCGGAAACAGGCCTTTCTTTTGGCCCACCGAGTCCGTGCCGACCAGCGATCACCCGTTCAAACACTAGTTTAGTTCACCGCCCGGCTCTCTGGCGGTGAGGCAGCAACTGTACTGCTGCGCCACTGTGCCGCGCAAAGTTATATAACGGTTTCCTCCGCCATCAATGCACCCAATATGTGCTAATAATGTCCTGTTTGCCAGCTTGTTGACCCTCTGTGTTCCCCTCCTGCAGGGTTTAGGAGGCGTTGCTGTGGACGGTGAGACAGGTGAGCCCCCCCCCCCATCTGCTCGGTGTGCAGGCTGAGCTTCGAGGGGCTCAGCTTCAGTCGAGGACGACATGACGGGGCGCAACAAGGAGAAGCCTTATGAGTGCGACGTGTGTGGCAAGGCCTGGCGGCACCCGAGCAAGCTGGAGATCCACTGGCGGGTGCACACGGGCGAGAAGCCCTACAGCTGCTCCACCTGCAGCAAGAGCTTTGCCGGGATGTCGGGGCTGCGGCTGCACAGGGGGGTGCACAGCAGTGAGCGGCCCTTCACCTGCTCCGACTGCGGCAAAGGATTCATGTGGTCCACGGACCTGAAGCAGCACAGGCACGTGCACACCGGCGAGCGCCCCTACACCTGTAGCACCTGTGGCAAGGGCTTCACCCACTCCAACTACCTGTTGAAGCACCAGCGCACCCACACCAGCGAGCGGCCCTACATCTGTGCCCTGTGCGGCAAGGGCTTCATCTGCTCCAGTGCCCTGCTAAAGCACCAGCGCACCCACACCAGCGAGCGGCCCTACATCTGCACCCTGTGCGGCAAGGGCTTCATCTGCTCCAGCAAACTGCTGAAGCACCAGCGTACACATACTGGGGAGCGGCCTTACACCTGCGCTCACTGTGGCAAGGGCTTCACCCAGTCCGGCAACCTGCGGATGCACCAGCGCATCCACACCAGGGAGCGGCCCTACACCTGCGCTCACTGCAGCAAGGGCTTCATCCGCTACAACAGCCTGCTGAAGCACCAGCGCACCCACACCGGGGAGCAACCCTACACTTGCGCTCACTGTGGCAAGGGCTTCACTCAGTCCGGCAACCTTCTGAAGCACCAGCGCACCCACACCGGGGAGCGGCCCTACATCTGCGCCCAGTGCGGTAAAGGCTTCACCCGCTACGACACCCTGCAGAACCACCGGCGCACCCACACCGGGGAGTGGCCCTACACCTGCGCTCACTGCGGCAAGGGCTTCACTTGGTCCAGCAGCCTGCTGTCCCACCAGCGAGTGCACACTGGCGACCGTCCCATCCCAAGCCCAGTGTGTGGAGAGCGCTTTGCCATGGCTTCCCACGCCCTGTCTCACCAGCCCGTGCACACCAGTGGCCAGCCCTATGACTGCCCGTACTGCGGTGAGGATTTTGACAGCTCGCGGGGGTTGCGGCAGCACCAGCGGACCCACGCCGGCGAGCAGCTGCTCCCACTGTGACAAGGGCATGCCGGCTGCGGGAGCACCAGTGGATACACACCGGAGAGAGACTCTTTATGTGCTGAGGGTGGCAAGAGTTTCACCCGCATGTCCAGCCTGTGGCAGCACCAGCGTACCCACAGCTGGGAGCGTCCCTTCCCCTGCCCGTCCTGTGGGAAGGGCTTCACCCACCTTGACCACCTGCTGGAGCACTGGGGAAACCACACCGGCCAGCACCCCTTCACCTACCCGCTCTGTGGCAAGGTCTTTGCCTGCTCCTCCACATGGATAGGTGCTGTTTAGGTAAACATAAAATACTGGAAGGAATGGGTAATGTTTCGGGTCGTTTCTTCAGTCACCCATTCCTTCTCTTCAGAGATACTGCCTGTCCCGCTGAGTTAGTCCAGCATTTTGTGTCTTTTTTTTTTTATCCAGCATCTGCAGTTCCTTGTTATTAAACTATTCTGGTTGTCCATCTCTGCACCTTCCCCAAAGCCTCCGGTCCTGTAATGGAGTAACCAGAACTGTATGTAATACTCCAAATGCTACCTGACCATAGAAACATAGAAACATAGAAAATAGGTGCAGGAGTAGGCCATTCGGCCCTTCGAGCCTGCACCGCCATTCAATGTGATCATGGCTGATCATCCAACTCAGTATCCCATACCTGCCTTCTCTCCATACCCCCGATCCCTTTAGCCACAAGTGCCACATCTAACGCCCTCTTAAATATAAAGGGACCAATGTCCCTTCAAGCTGCAAAGCTACATTCCTCTCACTCCTCCCTCCCCATATTCTCCCCTCTACCTCCATTCTCTCCCCCCCCCCGAACACAAATTCTCTCCATCCTCCCGTGAACCCCCTCCTGCAGGGACGACCTTGGCTGACAAGGGACGTCAGGGACATACAAATCGAAGCTTAGTACAACGTAGCAAAGTTGAGCGGGAAGCAAGAGGATTGGTTTCTCTTTATAGATCTCGATACTCCCGTCTGGCAAATTGATTAAAAAATTGCTTTGGTTTACCTTTAACAATTTTGTTGCTGTCTGCTTTCTTTAAGAGACGAACTTTGACAACTGTGTTGTTTGGAATTCTTCAGAATTCATGTTGTACTATCAATAATGAAAGAAAATGCCAACCGTCCATAAATGATAAGAAATAATTCTCGCCTCCATGCATATCTGTACCGTAGGGCAATCGGACACCTCCCCACTACTTCAAAGATAGTTCCTGCACTTGGCAATATTGTTTGGTGTTTGGCAGCTGAAACGCGGCGGTGGAGCTACAGACAGCCCGGCACCCGGGTGAATCACCCCTTTGTGGGGGTCCGGGGGGTGAATCACCCCATGTGGGAGTCTGTGACAGTAAATCACCCAAAGTGGTGGTCCGGGGGGGAGGGGTGAATCATCCCGGTGTGTGGGTCTGGGGGGGGTGAATCATCCCGGTGTGTGGGTCTGGGGGGGGGGGGGGGGACCAGACTGTCCCCAACTCTGCTGCTGCTGACGGGGACGTTGCTGGGATTTCATCCGTGTGTCCGCTGCCCGGAGCCGTGTGTGTGTGCGCGCTACCAACCCACAGCCCATGACAGTGCGGAGGTAGCCAGCTAGTCATCCGTGGCCGTTGCCGCCGACCTTCGCCAACTCACCGACACCGCTGACCCTCGCTGCCTTCACGTTCATCCGCTGACCGGCTCTTCCGACACTTCGCCCAAGTGCCATACCACTCCCTGCGGGCCTCGACAAGCGACTCTGCCGGCCCTGGCAACTCCACCGCCCACCAGTGGGCCGCAGCCGTCGCCTTACCAGAGTCCTAGGCTCAGCATCGGGCCTGGAGTCTCCACGCTGCAGACTCTCACACCATATGGTCTAATGCTCACCCTCCTCCCACAGGGAAGCTCAATAGACAATAGGTGCAGCAGTCGGCTATTCGGCCCTTGGAGCTAGCACCGCCATTCAATTTGAGCGTGGCTGATCATCCACAGTCAGTACCCTTCCCACCAGGGGTGCCGTACGATGGCTACTCCGCCGGCAGACTTTGACTTTTCAGCTTTTCTTTTAATTTTTAGTGTTTGTTGAAAGTTTGGTTTGATGTTCTTCTTGGTTCTTGATTTCTTGGTCCTCCAAAATATTCCAAACTAAATTTAAACTGGAGGTGGTGGAGCGAGGACTTAAGCCAGAAAGGGTTTTTGGGAAGAAACAGCTACCTTAAATTTAGTTGCATCTGGTTGAGTAACTATAGTAGGGTGGAGATTGTTCCATGCTTTAATTGTGCAGGGGAAGAACCAATTGCTGTACACATGTCTTGGTAGCTGGAATCACAAATTGGATCGAATGCCCTCGTCTGCTCCTAATTGGTTTGGGTTTGGTGTTGGTCTTGTAATCTATGTCGAGCTGACCATTTAACATTTTGTAAAAATAGGTGAGCTTCATGCCTGACTTGGTGAGGGTTCCACCCCAGTGACTTCAGAAGTTTGGTAACACTCACTTTTCTCTCATAGGTGTTAGTAACAAATCAAGCTGCCTGTCTTTGTAAACGTTCGATGAAATAAATGTTTTTATTTGTTTATGGGTCCCATGCTGCAACTGTGTAGTCCAAATGAGCTCTAATGAGGGTGAAGTATGGCTTCTCCTTGACAGAAGTTGAACAATGATGAAAGTTGCATCTCAGATAAATTAGGACACGTTGCTTTCACCGTTGCATGATGAGTCTGACCATTCCAACGCAGATCATTCTGCAATTTGATGCCAAGATACTTGGTTTGTTTGTATTCTTCAAGGGTGGCACCAAGTTTATTGTAAGATGTTTCACCTGGTTTCCTCTTTCTGGTGACACGCATGGTTTCACATTTGGACGGGTTGAACTGCATGCCCCATTGTTGTGACCACTCAACAATTGTATCGAGATCCTTTTGGAGAGCATCTTCATCATCAGCTGACTTAATTGGACGGTACAGCAAACAATCATCAGCGAATAGTCTGGTCATGCTTGCGACTTTTTCATGGATGTCATTATGTAAACAAAAACAGATGTGCCCTGAGGTGTACCACTCAACAATGGATCGTCCAACGTGGGGGAGTTTACATCACCCCGATGCGGGAGCTTGATCGCCTCGACGTGGAGGGCCAAAACGCCACCGGCTACGGGAGTCAAGAGCATCCCGTCAACGGAGGGCTCGAGGCCCCCGACCGCGGAAGAACAAAGGGAAGAGACTTGAACTTTATTTCGCCTTCAATCACATTGGGGAATGTGTAGGAATCAGTGTGGCGGATGTTCATGTGAAAATGTGTTTTGGGTGATCTGTTACTTTTTATTGATAGGACTGACTTGGCAAATGAAATTCCTTGGATGTTGTAAAACATACTTGGCAAATAAAGTTCCATTCTGATTCGTTCTTGCCTTCTCCCCATATCCCCTGACTCCGTTATCTTTAAGAGCCCTATCTAGTTCTCTCTTGAAAGCATCCAGAGAACCGCCCTCTGAGGCAGAGAATTCCACAGACTGACAACTCTGTGTGAAAAAGTGTTTCCTCATCTCCGTTCTTAAACTGTGGCCCCTGGTTCTTGATTCCCCAACATCGGGAGCATGTTTCCTGCCTCTGACATGCCCAAACCCTTCATAATCTTATATGTTCAGGGCTCTCATGTAACATTTTTTCACTGTTGCCAGCCGGGCAACTTAGGCAGCTTTTTAGGTTGCCAAATGACAGTTTAGGTGGTCATTTAAGACGGCTTGCATGACCCATGCGATAATGTGCTTAGACGAAGTCCGTAGTTACCAGTTGGAATTATGCGCAATTAAACATTCAGCTTATTATTTCTGCTTCAAATCAAGTCACAAACTAAACATATTCATCAATCAAGACATGATATATACCACAATGACATGCAGCAAAATTATAATACAGTATCTTATCTCTTTTTACACATTGCAATGAATGCAATTTCAATTATTTCCTTCCACTTCCAAACACAATTGTGGTTGGATTATTCAGTGTATGACCAACCTGTGTCTAGGTGGGACTAGGGGAAAATAAATGGTCGGCACGGACTGGAAGGGCCGAGAAGGCCTGTTTCCGTGCTGTAATTGTTATATGGTTATATGGTGTGTATACATTTATATAATGGTATATGGACACACTGATCTGTTCTGTAGTCAAGCCAACTATGTTCTGTTGTGCTGAAGCAAAGCAAGAATTTCATTGTCCTATCAGGGGCACGTGACAATAAACTCTCTTGTATCTCTTGAATCTTGACGGCGACCCCTCACCAAGATGGCCGCCGTCAACCTCTCATATTCAGACGGCCGCCGTCGATCCCTCACCAAGATGGCCGGTGGTTACCTACCAATCAGCGGCGCCGACCTCACCTGCCCTCACCAAGATGTCCGCCCGCCCGCCGGCCCCGGGCCGAGTTTCCCCATCGACCGCATCAAAATGGCCGCGGGCGGAGAAGCGGCAGTTGGTGACGTCGCTGCGGACGGAGCTGAGGTAAATAATGTTGTAAATAAATCAGCAGCGGAGCGGGGTCGTCAATGTGGGGGAGAAGTGAGGTCATCACCACATAAACTACACGTGTGTGTGTGGGGGGGAAACTGGGGTCAAACTCCCCCGTTATAAACCTCCCCCTCTTATTCACTGAGGTCAATAACGTTGTAAATCAGCAGCGGAATAAGAGAAATAAACCCGGTAAATCTGGGGGAGACAGACAGAGCTGAGGTAAATCTCCACATAAACTACACGTCTGTAAATCTCCACATAAACTACACGTCTGTAAATCTCCACATAAACTACACGTCTGTAAATCTCCACATAAACTACACGTCTGTAAATCTCCACATAAACTACACGTCTGTAAATCCCCACATAAACTACACGTCTGTAAATCTCCACATAAACTACACGTCTGTAAATCTCCACATAAACTACACGTCTGTAAATCTCCACATAAACTACACGTCTGTAAATCTCCACATAAACTACACGTCTGTAAATCTCCACATAAACTACACGTCTGTAAATCTCCACATAAACTACACGTCTGTAAATCTCCACATAAACTACACGTCTGGAAATCTCCACATAAACTACACGTCTGAAAATCTCCACATAAACTACACGTCTGGAAATCTCCACATAAACTACACGTCTGTAAATCTCCACATAAACTACACGTCCGTAAATCTCCACATAAACTACACGTCCGTAAATCTCCACATAAACTACACGTCTGTAAATCTCCACATAAACTACACGTCCGTAAATCTCCACATAAACTACACGTCCGTAAATCTCCACATAAACTACACGTCCGTAAATCTCCACATAAACTACACGTCCGTAAATCTCCACATAAACTACACGTCCGTAAATCTCCACATAAACTACACGTCCGTAAATCCCCACATAAACTACACGTCCGTAAATCTCCACATAAACTACACGTCTGTAAATCTCCACATAAACTACACGTCTGTAAATCTCCACATAAACTACACGTCTGTAAATCTCCACATAAACTACACGTCTGTAAATCTCCACATAAACTACACGTCTGTGAATCTCCACATAAACTACACATCTGGGGGGGAAACTGGGGTGAATATTGTTATAAACCCACAGTAGCAATGTTACAAAATTGTGAGATTTTAAACATCATCTGCAATTTATCCCATCAGATGAAGCGTAAAAAGAATGTTAATTTGACACCTAATTCACGTTCATATCTTCAGTATTAAAAAAGTTATGGCCATTTTCATACAAGGAAATTAGCATCTTGTTCCCCATTGCCTTTCCATTGACTTAACACAAAAGCTGTGATCTAGAACAGTCAAAATGCCATAACTTTATTAAAAATTAAGAGAACTCAATGAAATGTTCAGTTAATATAGAATGAAGCATTCTGAAACAAATATGAAACAATCTTACTTGGATGACCTGAAATTAAAGTATATATTTAGTTAGTTATCCAATGTAGCTACGTTTTTATGTAAAAATAAACTGTGTACCTTCTTTTATCGCCAATGTTAGGTCTGTTCTGCTGTCGGTGCTCAGAGCTTTAGAAGATGATTTTTAAACGGGGAACGGCAGAACTGCAGCGCCACTAAAGGTAGGTATTGTAACATATCTACAGAAACTACACGGGGAATTACAGACCAGTTAGTCTAACATCGGTAGTGAGGAAACTGCTAGAGTCAGTTATTAAGATGGGATAGCAGCACATTTGGAAAGTGGTGAAATCATTGGACAAAGTCAGCATGGATTTATGAAAGGTAAATCATGTCTGACGAATCTTATATAATTTTTCGAGGATGTAACTAGTAGAGTGGATAAGGGAGAACCAGTGGATGTGTTATATCTGGACTTTCAGAAGGCTTTCGACCAGGTCCTACATGAGAGATTAGCATACAAACTTAAAGCACACGGTATTGGGGGTTCAGTATTGATGTGGACAGGGAACTGGCTGGCAGACAGGAAGCAACGAGTAGGAGTAAATGGGTCCTTTTCAGAATGGCAGGCAGTGACTAGTGGGGTACCGCAAGGCTCAGTGCTGGGACCCCAGCTATTTACAATATATATTAATGATCTGGATGAGGGAATTGAATGCAACCTCTCTAAGTTTGCAGTTGACACGAAGCTGGGGGGCAGTGTTACCTGTGAGGAGGATGCTAGGAGGCTGCAAGGTGACTTGGATAGGTTGGGTGAGTATGCAGATGCAGTATAATGTGGATAAATGTGAGGTTATTCACTTTGGTGGCAAAAACAGGAGGGTAGACTATTATCTGAACGGTGGCCGATTAGGAAAAGGGAAGATGCAACGAGACCTGGGTGTCATGGTACACCAGTCATTGAAAGTAGGCATACAGGTGCAGCTGGCTGTGAAGAAAGCGAATGGTATGTTGGTATTCATAGCAAAATGATTTGAGTACAAGAGTACAGTTTTGGTCTCCTAATCCGAGGAAAGACATTCTTGCCATAGAGGGAGCACAGAGAAGGTTCACCAAACTGATACCTGGGATGGCAGGTCTTGCATATGATGAAAGACTGGATAGACTCGGCTTGAACCTGCAGGAATTTAGAAGGTTGAGGGGGATCTTATAGAGACTGACAAAATTCTTAAGTGGTTGGACAGGCTAGATGCAGGAAGATTGTTCCTGATGTTGGGGAAGTCCAGAACAAGGGGTCACAGTTTAAGGATAAGGGGGAAGTCTTTTTGGACTGAGATGAGAAAAACATTTTTTCACACAGAGAGTGGTGAATCTGTGGAATTCTCTGCCACAGAGTGTAGTTGAGGCCAGTTCATTGGCTATATCTAAGAGGGAGTTAGATGTGGCCCTTGTGGCTAAAGGGATCAGGGGGTATGGAGAGAAGGCAGGTACAGGATACTGAGTGGGATGATCAGCCATGATCATATTGAATGGCGGCGAGGCTCAAATGGCCTACTCCTGCACCCATTTTCTATGATTCTAGATCTGGGGGAATAAACCCGGTCTGGGGGGGACCTGAGGTAAATCTCCACATAAACTACACGTCTGGGGGAAAACTGGGGTAAATAATATAAATTCACCATCTGGAGCAGCATCCAGAAATAAAACACGTTAAAAACATCTCCTTCTCTCTGGCTCCCCCCCCCCCCCCCCCCCCCTCTCTGTAAATAATCAATAAATCACCAAAAATATTATATGTCTGGGGGAATAACCCCAGTCTGGGGTAAAACCAAGGTAAATAATGTTATAAACACACAGGGGAGCGAAATAAACCAGGTCTGGGGTAAAACGGAGGTAAATAATGTTATAAACACATAGGGGAGCAAATTAAACCCGGTCTGGGGTAAAACTGAGGGACATAATGTTATAAACGCAGAGGGGAGCGGAATAAATTGGGCTGTGGAGTCGTTCCCAAAACACCTCGCTAAAGTAATTCTAAATCTGCCGTGATGACATTACACATGTTGGTGTTTCATAAGACTGCCTTTTAAACCCATGTCCATAAAGTTTTGAGTCTAATGGCTATAGCTGTGCTATTGTTGCTTTTTAATAAAATGTTTATTCTTGAAATAAAATCTATAATTCAAAAGAAAAGAAAATTACAGAAAGGACCATGACAAAATTAAAATTCCATTGAATTAAGTAAAAATTATAAAAGCATTAATCCAAAATTCATTAAACTAAAGGCACAGGTATGAGCTAAATGGCTAAATTATGACAAAAAAAATCTCATGTGCAATAGAAATTATAAGTAAATGCCTAAGTAGTTAACTTTGCTACAAAAGTACATACCTAAAATGTATTAATAACGCCTGAGGAACAGAAATGCTTCTGCCAGTGATAGAGAGATTGTGGAGGGAGGGAGGGGGCTGGGAGGAGAGGGGTGGGGCTAGTGTAGATGGGGCATGTTGGTCGCGGTGGGACTAGTGTAGATGGAGCATGTTGGTCGGGGTGGGACTAGTGTAGATGGGGCATGTTGGTCGGGCTGAGACTAGTGTACATGGGGCATGTTGGTCGGGGTGAGACTAGTGTAAATGGGGCATGTTGGTCGGGGTGGGCCTAGTGTAGATGGGACATAATGGTCAGGGTAGGCCTAGTGTAGATGGAGTATGTTGGTCGGGGTGGGACTAGTCTAGATGGGGCATGTTGGTCGGTGTGGGACTAGTGTAGATGGGGCATGTTGGTCGGGGTGGGCAAGTTGGGCTGAAGGGCCTGCTTTTTTTGTTTTTCTCTCTCTCTGTCTCCGTCTCTGTCTCTCTGTCTCTCTCTCTCGCTCCGATTTACAATGGCCTGTTTCCTTTGTTATCGTTCCTTCTCTGTGTCTCACTCTCTCTCTCTCTCTCTCTCTCTCTCTCTCTCCATCTGTCTCTCTCTGTCTGTCGCCCTCTCTCTCTCTGCCTCTCTCTCACTCTCTCTGGGACAGAGGATTTGGGTGAACATAGACCCATTCCTGCCAACCGTGGGCCTAACTGCAGATAGATACATAACGAACTCAACACATAGGACAGGAAAGAGAAATGATCTGCAAATAGAAACGCCATTGGCCAGGACAGATATTTATAAGGACTCATTCTTTGTAAGAACCGCAAAAGATTGGAATAAACGAGACAAGAATATCGTCTAAATGTTTAAGAAGGAACTGCAGATGCTGGAAAATCGAAGGTAGACACAAAATGCTGGAGTAAATTAGCTAATGTAACCCCACTTTTTAAAAAAAAAGGAGGGAGAGAGAAAGCGGGGAATTACAGACCAGTTAGTGTAACATCGGTAATGAGGAAACTGCTAGAGTCAGTTATTAAAGATGGGATAGCAGCGCATTTGGAAAGTGGTGAAATCATTGGACAAAGTCAGCATGGATTTACAAAAGGTAAATCATGTCTGACTAATCTTAAATAATTTTTCGAGGATGTAACTAGTAGAGTGGATAAGGGAGAACCAGTGGATGTGTTATATCTGGACTTTCAGAAGGCTTTCGACAAGGTCCCACATAAGAGATTAGTATATAAACTTAAAGCACACGGTATTGGGGGTTCCATACTGATGAACTGGCTGGCAGACAGGAAGCAAAGGGTAGGAGTAAACGGGTCCTTTTCAGAATGGCAGGCAGTGACTAGTGGGGTGCCGCAAGGCTCAGTGCTGGGACCCCAGCTAATTACAATATACATTAATGATTTGGACGAGGGAATTGAAGGCAACATCTCCAAATTTGCAGATGACACCAAGCTGGGGCGTATAGTTAGGTGTGAGGAGGATGCCAGGAGGCTGCAGGGTGATTTGGATAGGCTGAGTGAAAGGGCAGATGCATGGCAGATGCAGCATAATGTGGATAAATGTGAGGTTATCCACTTTGGTGGCAAAAACATGAGGGTAGACTATTATCTGAATGGTGGCAGATTAGGAAATGGGGAGATGCAACGAGACCTGGGTGTCATGGTACACCAGTCATTGAAGGTAGGCATGCAGGTGCAGCAGGCAGTGAAGAAAGCAAATGGTATGTTAGCAATCATGGCGAAAGGATTTTAGTATAGGTGCAGGGAGGTTCTACTGCAGTTGTACAGGGTTTTGGTGAGACCACACCTGGAGTATTGCGTACAGTTTTGGTCTCCAAATCTGAGGAAATACATTCTTGCCATGGAGTGGGTTCAGAGAAGGTTCACCAGACTGATTCCTGGGGTGTCGGGACTTTCATATGAGGAAAGACTGGATAGACTCGGCTGGTACTCGCTGGAATTTAGAAGATTGAGGGGGGATCTTATAGAAACTTACAAAATTCTTAAGGGGTTGGACAAGCTAGATGCAGGAAGATTGTTCCCGATGTTGGGGAGGTCCAGAACAAGGGGTCACAGTCTAAGGATAAGGGGGAATTCCTTTAGGACCGAGATGAGGAAATCATTCTTTAACACAGAGAATGGTGAGTTTGTGGAATTCTCTGCCACAGAAGGTTGTTGAGGCCAGTTCATTGGCTATATTTAAGAGGGAGTTGGATGTGGCTCTTGTGGCTAAAGGGTTCAGGGAGTATGGAGAGAAGGCAGATACAGGATACTTAGTTGGATGATCAGCCATGATCATATTGAATGGTGATGCAGGCTTGAAGGGCCGAATGGCCTACTCCAGCACCTATGTTTCTATATGACAGTCCCGCCATCCCGGGAATTAACCTGGTGAACCTACGCTGGCCCCCTCTCAATAGCAAGAATGTCCTTCCCTGGAGAGGGAGGGAGAGAGGGAGGGAGAGAGAGAGGGAGAGAGAGAGGGAGGGGAAGAGAGAGGGGGAGAGAGCGGGAGAGGGATAGAGGCGGAGAGAATGGCAGAGAGGGGGGGTTGAGGGAGAGGCAGAGAGGGGGGAAAGAGAGAGGCAGAGAGGGGGAGAGAGAGAGGCAGAGCGGGGGAGAGAGAGAGGCAGAGAGAGAGGGAGGGGAGAGAGAGAGGGGGAGATAGGTCAGCCTTGGTTGCAAGGGGCTTGGTAAGTTGGTGATATACAGAGAACTCCCATGCTGTCTACAAATTCAGAAAGGTCCAATTGAGACAATGCCAAGTGTGAGCTAGCAGGAGTGAAATGTGCCGAAGGGCCTTTTCAGGATGCTCTGGGCTCCCGGCATCCATGCCCTTGTCCCACAAGGTCGGCTTGGTGACATGGGGGAGTTATTGGGGCAAATGGTTTGGAAATGAGACAGAAACCGGCCTGCAGGGCCACATTCAGTGTGAATTTAGCATGAGTTATAAAGTGTGGGGAACCGCCTGCCAACGCCTGTGCATGCTCCCCCTGCTGCAGTAAAGGGAATGCATGCATCACTGGCTGCATTGCTGCCTCCCCCACTGCATGGCAGCGCTTTCACCCTTACCTGCCCTTCACAGCTGCATTCCCGCACCACTTCCGTTTGGGTGGTGAACCTCTTGTCAACAAAGGCGCTTCCGGCGATAGGGGGAATGCTTTAGGGCGGCGCACAGGCGCTGGCAAAGCAGGATGGCGGGTCTCAGGCATCTGGGTGGAGGGCGAAACGCCGAATGTTGGTTCCGGGGTGTTTTTTTGTTGTTTTTTGGTGCATTGAGGGTGGGATGGAGAGGCAAAATGAGGAGGAGAATGAGGGAGGGATGGAGAGAGGTAGAGAGGGATGCAATGAGTGTGAGAGAAAGTTTGGAAGAGTTTTGAATAGTTTTAAGAAACATTTGAGAAAGTTTTGAGGAAGTTTTGAAGAGATAGAGAGGGAGAGAGGGAGAGAGAGAGGCAGAGAGAGAGAGAGAGGCAGAGAGAGAGGCAGAGAGAGAGGCAGAGAGAGTGAGAGAGAGAGAGTGAAAGAGTTTTTGAAAATTTTCAGATAGTTTTGAGGAATGTGTCTGATTCTCTCCCTGTGACCTGCGTGAGTTTTCTCCTGGCGCTCCGGTTTCCACCTACACTCCAAAGATGTGCGGGTTTGTATGTTAATTGGCTTCTGGTAAAGATTGTGAATTGTCCCCTAGTGTGTGTGTGTGTGTGTGTGTGTGTGTGTGTGTGTGTGTGTGTGTGTGTGTGTGTGTGTGTGTGTGTGTGTGTGTGTGTGTGTGTGTGTGTGTGTGTGTGTGTGTGTGTGTGTGTGTGTGTGTGTGTGTGTGTGTGTGTGTGCAGGATAGTGTTGGTGTGCGAGGATCGCTGGTCGACACGGACTCGGTGGGCTGAAGGGCCTGTTTCCACGCTGTATCTCTAAACTAAACTAGTGTGTGAACGGGCGATCGCTGATCAGCACGGACTCGGTGGGCCAAAGGGTCTGTTTCCGCGCTGTATCTCTAAACTAAACTGGACTAAACTGGTTGAAGAACACAACTCAAACATCAACGTCCACGAAGTGTAAAAGATGTTTTCATTTTATTTGGAAAGGACACTAAAGAAAGGGAAAGAGTTGAGTATAGGAGCAAAGAGGTCCTTCTGCATTTGTACAAGGCCCTGGTGAGACCACACCTGGAGTATTGTGTACAGTTTTGGCATGTTGGCCTTCATAACAAGAGGAGTTGAGTATAAGAGCAAAGAGGTACTTCTGCAGTTGTACAGGGGCCTGGTGAGACCACACCTGGAGTATTGTGTACAGTTTTGGCATGTTGGCCTTCATAACAAGAGGAGTTGAGTATAAGAGCAAAGAGGTACTTCTGCAGTTGTACAGGGCCATGGTGAGACCACACCTGGAGTATTGTGTGCCCGCACACACACACGCCCTCCACATGCACACGCACGAACGCCACCACTCTGAAGTTAACTAACAAGTGAATTTAATAGGTGGTCGACACAAATGCAGGAGAAACTCAGTGGGTGAGGCAGGATCTATGGAGCGAAGGAAATAGGCAACGTTTTAGCCCAGACCCTTCTTCAGACACTGGGGTCAAACTTGCAAATCTGCTCCGAAAGTGAAAACTGCAATTCCATTAAAATTCATCCCTCTCTCTCCCCTCTCATCTCCTCTATCCCTCTCTCCTTTCTCTCGATCTCTCTCTTCCTCTTTCTCCCCTCTCTTCTACTCTCCTCCCCTGCCCTCTATCTTTCCCTCTCCCTCTCTGCTGTTCCCTCTCTCTCTCTTCCTCTCTCCCTCTCTCAGTTTCTCTCTCCCTCTTCTCCCCTATTTCCCCTCTGTCTCTCTCCCTCCCTCTCTCCTCTACTCTATTTTTCCTCTCTTTCTCTCCTTTGTCTCCCTCTCTCTACCTCTCTCTCTCTCCCCCCCTCTCCTCTCCCCCCTCCTCTCCCTCTCCTTGGAGACGTCTGGTCAGTCAGAGGGCCGGATGTCCCGCCCCCGCCGCCCCCTCTATGACGTCACCGTTGCATTTCACATCTGAGCGGTTTTGCAAGATTATTGCAATGAATTTAAGACATTTCACATCAATAGACAATAGGCGCAGGAGGAGGCCATTCGGCCCTTTGAGCCAACACCGCCATTCATTGTTGTCATGGCTGATCATCCCCAATCAGTACCCCATTCCTGCCTTCCCCCATATCCCCTGACTCCACTATCTTTAAGAGCTCTATCGAGCTCTCTCTTGAAAGCATCCAGAGAACCTGCCTCCACCGCCCTCTGAGGCAGAGAATTCCACAGACTCACCACTCTCTGTGAGAAAAAGTTGCTCCTCATCTTAGTCCTAAATGGCCACAGATTCACAACTCTCTCAGTGGAAAGGTTTCTCCTCATCTCAGTCCTAAATGGCCACATATTCACAACTCTCTGGGTGGAAAAGTGTTTCCTCGTCTCCGTTCTAAATGGCTTACCCCTTATTCTTAAACTGTGGCCCCTGGTTCTGGACTCCCCCAACATCGGGAACATGTTTCCTCCCTCTAGCGTGTCCAATCCCTCAACAGCCTTATATGTTGCAATACAATTCCATCTCATCCTTCTAAACTCCAGAGTGTACAAGGTCAGCCCCTCCATTCACTCAGCATATGATAGTCCCGCTACCCCGGGAATTAACCTTCTGAACCTACGCTGGGCTCCCTCAATAGCAAGAATGTATTTCCTCAAGTTTGGAGACCAAAATTACACACAATACTCCAGGTGTGGCATCACCAGGGCCCTGTACAACTGCAGGAGGCCCTCTTTACTCCTATACTCATCTCCTCTTGTTATGAAGGCCAACATGCCATTCGTTTTCTTCACTGCCTGCTGTACCTGCATGCTTACTTTTATTGACTGATGAACAAGGACCCCCAGATCCCGTGTACTTCCCCTTTTCCCAACTTGACGCCATTTAGATAGTAAGCATATTTAGTATTTTGTTGCATATCTTTGCATGCAATGCATTGTCATTGAAAGAACAGAAAACAGGATAGTAAAACCTTCTTTAGGTATGCGAAGAGAAAAAAAATTAGTTAAGACCAAAGTTGGAACCTTGAAGACCGAAAAAGGTTAATTTATTAAGGGGAACAAGGAAATGGCAGATGAGTTGAACAGGTACTTTGGATCCGTCTTCACAAAGGACACAAACAATCTCCCGATATTTAAAGAGTTAGTTATTAATTGATTGTTGTCATATTTAAGCTTTCCTGTTGTAAAAAGCCAATTGTAATGCATGATGGGATTTGGACAACTCACATCATGACAAGGGTTTTTTTTTTAATTAAGTTGAATAGTTCACAGCTCTCTTACAAGGTTTTTTATGTAAGTTGAAAAGTTTGCAGTTTTTTACAAATTTTGTTTAGGTAAGTTGAAGAGGTTAGTCAGATAAGAAGGGGCCCAGAAGATGCCATTGGGGTGTCTGGCTTTTGGCAAAGAGTGAAAAACAACTCCATATTTGGAGGTGGATGATGATTACATCATGCAATTTGTTTTATATCTGTACGTATATAAGCTTGAGTTCTCTGGTATTTCTTTTTGTGTGCTGCTGTAGATTCAGACGTGAAAATGTTGCCTCCGGGTCTCTAGGTCCACACCCGTCAGACGTTAAATTAAAGCTTTGTATGGTCTTAAGAATTTGTACTTTGTCTATCTTTTTAAGTGAACTTTTTCATTGGCATAGTCGCGCATGTCTCACTGGGACCACGACTGGATGACTGAGAAGAGGTTACCAGGACTGGAAAGGGAGGAATATGAGCTCTATCGATCCATTGTAACCGACTCCTAGACACTCCTGGAAACACATCTGTTTCTTTGTCAGAAGTTGGTCTGTTCCCAGCTGAGGTTCTTAGAGATAGACAAAGGTAAGACGGAGTATACTTGAGGAACAGCACCTGCAGCAAGGTTAGTGCTAATGGCCGCTGAGGCCAATAAATGGGACGTATTTTGTATGTGGATTCTGGGTATACCCATGGTTACCAGGCATGTACCTGGGGATGAGAAGAACTGGGAAAGGTTGATTAGGTCAACCTACAACTGAAGGGGATGTTGTTATTTGGCCTTTGTTGTCCCTCACCTGAGAACTGTGTAGCATCTAACTGAATTGTATATTCCTGATGAGGGCTAAATGAAGTGTATCAGAATCAGAACAATTCTGGATGTATGGGAGAGTCTGTCTATCATGGACATTGATTAATATGTCCCCTGGATTGGAGACATTGTTTAATTACATGGTGGACATCTTTACCTACAAGTAAAAGGCCCTTTCATCCATTATGGCTGAAATGGATGCACTGTGTCGTATATCCCTATAGGATAATAGGATGGACTTGTGCTATTATAGGGTGTGAATGCTGCACTTACATCCCTGATGAATCTTCTAACATTACATATTTAGCAGCACATATTACTGCAGAGAAAACAAAGATTCCAGAGGTTGGGGAGGAAATGCATAACTTTAATAAAGGTGGCCATTTAGGATGTTTGGAAGAATATGGGGAATGGTAATACATTATGGATCTATTGTATTGGTCATCATATTAATCTATGTACTGAAATGTCTGAAGCCTCTACTATGTACTAGCCAAGGACTATAATTGTTATCAGGTTCTGATAGAAAGGAAGGAATGAGAGAGTTAGTTATCAATTGATTGTTGTCATATTTAAGCTTTCCTGGTGTAAAAAGCCAATTGTAATGCATGATGGGATTTGGACAACTCACACCATGACAAGGGTTTTTTTTAACTTCAGTTGAATAGTTCACAGCTCTCTTACAAGGTTTTTTATGTAAGTTGAAAAGTTCGCAGTTTTTTACAAATTTTGTTTAGGTAAGTTGAAGAGGTTAGTCAGATAAGAAGGGGCCCAGAAGATGCCATTGGGGTGTCTGGCTTTTGGCAAAGAGTGAAAAACAACTCCATATTTGGAGGTGGATGTTGATTTTTTTTGTACATTTCCGTCATGCAATTTGTTTTATATCTGTATGTATATAAGCTCCAGTTCTCTGGTATTTCTTTGTGTGTGCTGCAGGAGATTCAGACGTGAAACTGTTGCCTCTGGGTCTCTAGGTCCACACCCGTCAGACGTTAAATTAAAGCTTTGTATGGTCTTAAGAATTTGTACTTTGTCTATCTTTTTAAGTTAATTTTTACAGGGAGGAGTTTCCTCCCCGCCACGGGTACCATGTGAAGTTGCGATCACTGTCGTGCATAGCATTGTAAGGAATGATGATAATGCACATTCACCAAAATCCTATACTTCCAGCGGTGGAGGTCTGCAGGAACTGGAGGACACCGATGTGTGACAATAGACAATGGTCAATGGTCATAAATGCACCCAATATGTGCTAGTAATGCCCTGTTTGGCAGCTTGTTGACCCTCTGTGTTCCCCTCCTACAGGGTTTAGGAGCCGTTGCTGTGGACAGAGAGACGGGGATGTCAGCGGCCATTGAGGGCGGCCAGGGTGCCGGTGAGCCCCCTATCTGCTCGGTGTGCGGGCTGAGCTTCGAGGGGCTGAGCTTCAGTAGAGGACCACATGATGGGGCACAACAAGGAGAAGCGTTATGAGTGTGACATATGTGGCAAGGCCTGGCGGTACCCGGGCGAGCTGGAGATCCACCGGCGGGTGCACACGGGAGAACGTCCCTTCAACTGCTCGGAATGCGGCAAGAGCTTCACCACCTCCAGCCACCTGCTGCAGCACAACCGTGTGCACTCTGGCGAGAGGCCCTTCAACTGCTCCGACTGCGGCAAGAGCTTCAAGATGGCGCAATCCCTGAAGATGCACAGGCGGGTGCATACGGGCGAGAAGCCCTATGGCTGCTCCACCTGCGGCAAGACCTTTTCCCGGATGTCAGGGCTGCGGCTGCACTGGGGGGTGCACAGCAGTGAGCGGCCCTTCACCTGCTCTGACTGTGGCAAAGGCTTCATGTTTTCCACTGACCTGAAGCAGCACAGGCGCGTGCACACCGGGGAGCACCGTTACACCTGCAACGACTGTGGCAAGGGCTTCACCCACGCCAGCTTCCTGTTGAAGCACCAGCGCACCCACACCGGGGAGCGGCCCTACACCTGTGCCCAGTGCGGCAAGAGCTTCACCCAGTCCAGCAACCTGTTGACGCACCATCGCACCCACACCGGCGAGCGACCCTACACCTGTGCTCTGTGCGGCAAGGGATTCGCCCAATCCAGCAGCCTGCTGTACCACCAGCGCACCCACACTGGCGAGCGCCCCTACACCTGTGCCCAGTGCGGCAAGGGATTCACTCGCTCCAGCACCCTGCTGTTCCACCAGCGCACCCACACTGGCGAGCGCCCCTACACTTGCGCCCAGTGTGGCAAGGGCTTCATCCGCTCCACCTATCTGCTGTCCCACCAGCGGGTGCACACCGGCGACCATCCCTTCCCCAGCCCAGTGTGTGGAGAGCGCCTTGCCATGGCCTCCCACGCCCTGTCTCACCAGCGCGTGCACACCAGTGGCCAGCGCTACGACTGCCCGTACTGCGGTGAGGAGTTTGACAGCTCGCGGGGGTTGTGGCAGCACCGGCGGACCCACGTCGATGTGCAGCTGCTCCCACTGTGACAAGAGAGCAAGGGGGCTGCAGGAGCACCAGTGGATACACACCGGAGAGAGACCCTGCGTGTGCGCTGAGTGTGGCAAGGGTTTTACCCGCGTGTCCAGCCTGTAGCAGCACCGGCGCATCCGCAGCGGGGAGCATCCCTTCCCCTGCCTGTTCTGTGGTAAGGGCTTCACCCGCCTTGACCATCTGCTGGAGCACCGGCTAAACCACAGCCGGCCAGCGCCCCTTCACCTGCCCGCTCTGGAGCAAGGCCTTTGTCCGCACCTCCAGCCTGCTGGCACATCGCTACGTGGATAGGCACTGTTTAGGTAAACACAAAATACTGGAAGGAGTGGATAACGTTTTGGGTCGTTTCTTCAGTCACTCATTCCTTTTCTCCAGAGATGCTGCCTGTCCCGCTGAGTTACTCCAGCATTTTGTGTCCCGTTTTCTAAACCAGCATCTCCAGTTCCTCGTGTTTAAACCATTCTGGTTAACCATCTCTGCACCTTCCCCAAAGCCTCCACATCAGTCCTGTAATGGAGTGACCAGAACTGTATGCAATACTCCAAATGCTACCTGACCAATGTCCCTTAAAGATGCACATCTACATTCCTCTCACTCCTCCCTCCCCATGCCCTCCCATCTCCCTCCATTCTCTCCCCCCCCGAACGCAAATTCTCTCCACTCCACTCTCATGCCCCCCTCCTGCAGGGGCGACCATGGCTGACAAGGGACGTCAGGGACAGTATACATTTATTAATTTATTTATTAAAACAATTATTTGTATTAGAAGCAAATACATATTATGGTAAAAAACATTTGATATGTATCAATCATACATTATTAATATTATCAATTGTGCCTTCATTCTGCTTCTAATTTTTTTTTTATAGATAGAAAGTAAGAAAGAAAAAAAGGAAAAAAAACACAAATGCCAAGATAAAAAAAATGGAATGGTTTATCATTGGAGATAGGTTCGAAGATTATAAAGTATAACTTTTCATCTAATCCTGAGTTCAAGTTTTAGTTAGGTTCCCGTGCTGAGCCAATCTACCCCTTCAAATAATTGATGAATGAAGACCATATTCGAACAAAAAAATATATTGTTTGGCCATTAAGACAAATCTGATTCATTACAGATGTAGGGTCTCCGACATTTCCATAATCCACATTTTAATTGTGGGGGTTATAGGGCCTTTCCAAAATTTTAATATTAATTTCTTCCCAGTTATTATAATGCAGTCTAGAAAGTTTCTTTGGCTTGTTGTGAGTGTTGGGCTTTGTTCAGATGTTCCAAGTATTATCAGTTTTGAGTCGGGATCCAATTTAGTATTAACAACTTCAGACATTCTTCTAAAAATATCAATCCAGAAATGTTTGATTTTTAACAAATTGCTGAAGTATGTGTTGTTAGCCTCTAGATGCTGACATTTATCACAGATAGGCAAGGTATGTGGGACAATTCTATTTAGTTTTACTTTAGAGTAGGGTAATCTGTGTAAAACTTTAAATTGTATTAAAGCATGTCTGCATTTAGCGAACATTGATGTATATATTGTAGACTGTTGGCCCACATATCTTTCGTTATAGGTTGGCTTAATTCATTTTCCCATGTATGCCTATATGATTCCATCAATTCCATCCTCGCTATCTAAGAGGGTATTATAAATATAAGTTGTTAATTTTTCTGTATTAAGATATTTATTCAAACATTCATCAAGGATTTCCTGGTTCCCTACTCCTATAATCTTGTATATTTAACATAATCACTAAGTTATAGATATCTAAAAAAGTTATTTGAGTGTAGTCCATAAATATGTTGTAACTCCGGAAATGAAAGAAAAAAATATTTCTTATAAAGATGTCCCATCTTTTTAATTCCGTGATTTTTCCATTGTGTGACACATTTATCCAATATGGAAGGTTTAAATAAAGGATTGTTTACAATGGGGAAACGGAGTGATATATTATCCAATTTTAAAGCCTTTTTTTTATTCTTTCCAGGTTTGTATACCACTATGTATTATAGGGTTTTCCCTATGTTTTTTGTGCAATTTTGTAGGCGCAAACATAATCGAACCAATTTCAAAAGGCCCACAAAATTCCTTTTTCCATCCTTAAGCAGTCTGGTTGCTGATACATTTCCAGCCAGAAATTCATATATTTAATATGGACTGCCCAAAAATAAAACAACAAATTTGGCAAAGCTAAACCTCCATTAGTCTTTGATTTACATGAATGTTTTTGCTTATTATATGATTCTTATAATCCCAAATGAAACTTGTAACAATGGAGTCGACTTTAAAAAATAATAATTTTGCGAAGTATATTGAAATTGATTGAAATATGCTGCAATTGCGGCAAAAAGATCATTTTTATAGCATTAATTCTACCAAACATTGAAATGGGAAGTGTTTTCCAATACTGAATATTTTTATTTAGTTTCTTCAGTAAAGGTGAGAAAGTTGATTTGAATAAAGAAGTATATAACCATATAACAACCATATAACAATTACAGCACGGAAACAGGCCCTCTCGGCCTTTCCAGTCCGTGCCAACCATTTATTTTTCCCTAGTCCCATCTACCTGCACTAAGTTACATAAATTCCGAAATATTTAAATTTTCCTTAACAATTTTAAAAGGGGATTGTTGTGGTGTATGTAAATTGTGTTCCGTTGTTGTAGATGATATGTGTATATCCCTTTAACAGTAGTGACGTAGCCCTTGCTAACCACTCCCCTATAATCGAGTATAACTGTGTCCTCCGCTCAGCTCTCTAGTGATCGTGACAGACCACGTACACCTAGGGCAGTGATGTGTGTTTAGTTAATAAAGTTATAGTAAAGAATTCTCTGTGTACGTGCATGTTCTTTACATGGCGTCAGAAGTTTCTTATACTGCGTCTCCTGTGTATCGGGTTTTATTTCTGTAGTCCCAGTACCCCCTCCCCAAATCGCGATGGTTTCTTCCTGTCGTAAGCCTGACATTCTGATCTTTGATGATGACATTGCTCACCGTTGGAACGTCTTCCGACGTGATTTTGAGCACTACGTTACTATCGCTTGCCCTGCGGTTGCCCCTGCGGTCAAAGCCTCCCTCCTACTCAACCTGGCCGGTCTGGAGGCTCTGGAACGATCAGAGGCGTTCGTCTACGGGGTCAACGAGAATGCTCAGGACCCGGTATGTCTACTTGCAAAGTTTACTGAGTTGTGTGACATTCCCACTAACTGTATCCTGGAGCGTTTCAAACTTTTCGGCAGCCGCCAGCACCCTAGTAAATCTGTCGACAATTTTGTCGCCGCGTTACGACACCTGGCTCGCCGCTGCAGCCTGGATGCTGTAACCCCTGCGACTTCGACCCGGGGCGTTTTGGTCTATGGCCTCCGAGACGAGAAGCTGCGATCTGAACTCCTTCGCCAGCCTGATTTAACGAGGCTTTGCATGCCTCTCGCCTGGTGGAGGCTTTCTCCTCCGCCGTGTCGCCGCCCGACCATGAGGTCCACGCGGCCAGTTTCGCCGGCCGCCAGTACTCTGCTCCACAGCGACAGAGGGTAAGCCCTGCGACCGGGTCCAGACCCCGTCAACGCTGCCCGAATTGCAACTTTGCGTCGCATCGTTTCAATCTTTGCCCTGCGCTGGGCAAGACTTGCAACTTCTGCCACAAGAAAAACCATTTCTCGGCGGCATGTCGTTCCGGTGGGAAACCTGCACAGCCACAGCAGAAGCCCTGAAACTACCTGGCACGTGATGATACTGTGTCTGGTTCCCATCACCAGCAAGACGAACTCCCACTGTCTGATTCGAGCTCTTCCCAGAGCGAGCTGAGCGTGTTTTCGCTGCGAGGTGCACCTGCATTGATAACAGACCCGACCGTGCAAGTCACTGTGAATGGCACCACTTTCTCTGCTACAGTCGACACTGGGGCTGCTGCCGATGTTATGTCAAAAGCTTGTTCAAGAAGATATGGAACAATGAGCTCGTTACCACTGAGCGCTCTGTTCTTCGTGCCTATGGGGGAGGTGTGCTCGTTCCTGTGGGGAAGGCCACTCTCCACTGCAAGGTACTGAAGGCCTCTCGGCCCCTCTCTTTCTTTCAACTGGACAGCAAATGTGACCCCCTGCTAGGCATTCGGGCCTGCCAAGGCCTCGGGTTGGTGAACTTCCACCGTGACATTCGCTTGGTGCAGTCACCCCTGGACCCACTGGCCGTATACCCAGACCGTTTCGATACCAAGCTGGGAAAGCTCCCCTGCAGCTACAAAATCGCCCTTAATCCCGATATCGAACCCGTCATCCGCCCACCGCACCGGGTGTCCTTCGCGATGAAAGACAAAGTCGAGTCTACACTTCGTGAAATGGTGACCATGGGCATCCTGAAGGAGGTGAGTGAGCCCACCCGGTGGGTCTCCACCATGGTCGTTGCTGCAAAGAAGGATAAGAGTGAACTGCGAATCTGTATCAACCCAAAGGATCTGAACTTGGCCATCAAGCGCCCGCATTACCCCATGAGAACTGTTGAAGATGTTGCTGCACAAGTCGGTCCAGCCACCGTCTTTTCGGTTCTCGACGCCAAGAGCTCGTTCTGGCAGATACCACTTGACGAACGGTCTTCATACCTGACAACGTTCAGCATGCCCTTCGGGAGGTTTCGTTTTCTCCGCATGCCGTTCGGGAGCAACTCTGCCAGTGAGGTGTTCCAAAGGACAATGGAACAACTGTTTGCCGGGCTCCCGTGTACCATCATTGTCGACGACATCCTAGTCTACGGGAAAGATGTCGTGGAGCACGACTATAACCTCCGCCAGGTTCTGGAACGAGCTCGGGAAGTCAACATGAAGCTCAACCCAAAAAAATGCCGGTTTCGTGTCCTGGAGGTCACCTATGTGGGACACGTCTTCACAGCATCGGGGCTGAAGCCCGACCCGCAGAAGACAGCCGCTATATCCGAGATGCCTGCACCTGCTGACGTGCCGGACCTCCAGCGTTTCCTGGGCATGGTCAACTACCTGGGGAAATTCATCCCTGACCTAAGCGAGCTGAGCGCTCTGGTAAAAAAAGGACACTGCCTGGGCCTGGTTCCCGCAACACCAGAACGCTTTTGACATTCTCAAATCCAGGTTGGTCAGCATCCCAACGCTAAAGTATTTTGACCTCAAGCGCCCCATCGTCCTCACATGCGAAGCGTCCAAGTTTGGCCTTGGGGCCGCCTGCTTGCAGGTCCACGACGGAGTACAACCGCCCGTGTCATATGCATCCCGTACGATGACTCACGCCGAGCAGCGCTATGCCCAAATCGAAAAAGAATTGCTGGCTGTCATCTTTGCCTGCTCAAAGTTCAAGGACTATATTCTGGGCACCTGCTTTTCTATTGAGACGGACCACCAACCTCTGGTTACCATCCTCAACAAGCCAATACACGCGGCCTCTTCTCAGCTTCAGCGCATGATGCTTCAGCTACAACGATTCACTTTCACTGTGGTTTATCGCAAAGGCAAGGACATGTTTGTTGCCGACACGCTGTCTCGGGCGCCTCTCACATCCACCACTCATCACCCCTACGATACGTCCGATTTGATAGTGCTCAACGTTAATTTCGTGCCCTCTAATCAGATGAAGTCTCTGGTCCAGCACGGCAGCTGACGCTTCGCTCCAACAGCTAGCCATGGTTATCAAGCAGGGCTGGCCAGACCGCCGTTCGTCCCTGCCTGCTGCAGCGGTGCCCTATTTCCTGGTTCGTGACGAGCTGGTGCTGCGAGACGGTGTGATTGTGAAGGGGCACAAGGTGGTGGTGCCCACAGCACTTCGAGAACAATACTTTGAAACTGCTCATCGTGGCCATCCCGGGGCCGAAGCCACTCTTTCCATCGCTCAGAGCCAGTTCTACTGGCCTGATATGGCTCGTTACTTCTGGGACAGGGTCTCCTCGTGCCCTACTTGCAACAGCCTCTCCCTGCAACAGCAGCGGCAGCCCCTCTTGCAGCAGCCCGCCCCCGACCTTCCCTGGTCTGCGCTGGCGATTGACATTTTCGAATGGCGCGGCAAGCATTTTCTGGTGCTTGTCGACTCTTACTCCAGCTGGTTTGAGGTTGACCAGCTTCATCTGCTGTCATCGAGAAGCTGCGCCGTCACTTTGCTACTTTTGGGTCCCCCGCAAGCCTGCAGTCGGACAACTGCAGCCAATTCACCAGTGCTGAGTTCCGTGCTTTTGCTGATCGCTGGAATTTCCGTCACTACACCAGCAGCCCAGAGTACCCGCAAAGCAACGGCCTGGCTGAGCGCGCGGTCCATGGTGCTAAAGGATTGCTGGAACATTGTCGCTTGCCTCGCTCTGATATTTACCTTGCCCTGCTGAACCTCCGCAACTTCTCCCGCGACCATGCCCTGGGTTCCCCAGCTCAGTGCCTCATGTCCCGTGTTACGCGGCCTCCGGTCCCTGTGACACAGCAGTCGCTTGCTCCCTCCGTCCTCAAACTTGCCACGGTCCGGAAGCGCATTGCCCACAAACACCGTATCCAGAAGTGCTCCCATGACAAGTCCTGCCGTGTCCTCCGTCCTCTCTTCCCTGGCCAGGTCGTCCACATGCGGTCTGCCTCTGGCCACCCCAGGCTCGCCATTGTTGTCGGTTCTGCTGGCTCCCCTCGTTCCTACCTGGTCAACCACGACGGCACGATCTACCGGAGGTCTCGTCAGCACCTGCGGCTTGTGAACGAGCCTCGTCCCCCTCCGGCTGCTCCGTATGCTCCCCCTGTGCCGACTTTGCCGCCTCATCCCATGCCCACCTTGCCCAGTCCTCCTCCCTCTCGGCCCTCCCCGGTGCATCTTCCTGCTGTGCTCCCTGGTTCTCCGGCCTTCCCGTCTCCCCCCTCTCCATCCTCTCCACCACGTTTGTCGCCCCGGGGTTCTCCTGTCATGGGCTCCCCTCCTGCCCGTGCGCCGGTCCCTCTCGTTCCTTTTGGGGGAGGATGTGATGGCCAGGTTTGGACCCGGTCTGGTCGCCTTGTCAGGCCGGCAGACCGTTATGGCGATTATGTGTGATTCCATGGTCCTGCATTACTGATGTTTACTCTCCCTTAGCGCATGAGCCGTGGTCGCCTGTCACTGTTCCTGGTTTTGTTTGTTTTGTAGAGAAGGATGGAGATGATATGTGTGTACACCTTTAACAGTAGTGACGTAGCTCTTGCTAACCACTCCCCCATAATCTACTATAACTGTGACCTTCCACCCCTAGTTCTCTCTCTAGTGATCGTGACAGACCACGTACAGCAAGGGCAGTGATGTGTGTGTTTAATTCATAAAGTAGTAGTAAAGAATTCTCTGTGTACGTGCATGTTCTTTACAGCTGCCAAGACAGATGTGTACAACAATTGGTTCTTCCCCCGCACAATTAAAGCATGGAATAATCTCCACTCTACTATAGTTACTCAACCAGATGCAACTAAATTTAAGGTAGCTGTTTCTTCCCAAAAACCCTTTCTCGTTTAATTTCTTTTATTAGAAGTAATCAATTTACAATAGTGTAAACAGCTTTACAAACATCAACTTAATTCCATTTTTTTTTTAAATAACCCGTTAAAAGTTATTATCTTCTATTTTTTTGGAGATAAAGATAAGGATAGAGTAGAGTCGTTTTAAATCAATAAGGGAGTGATTAAATAATAATTTGATTATATATAAGAGAAAAAGAAAAAAGAGAAAAGAAAAAAGGTTAACAAAAAGTAAAAAGATATATATATATATATAAATGAAAATCAACAAAATATATTGTAACTAAAACTATTACAAATGATAATATCAATAAAGACGTGCATATTAATCCTAGTATGAAAATAAGTTATTCTCATCAGATCCCGCAGGGTACCCGTCGAGCTGTGATGTCAAGAACAGCTACTTCTCTAAATACTGTATATATGGAGACCATATTTGTTCGAAGGAATTATATTTGTTCAATAGGACAAATCTGATTCTTTCTAAATGTAACGTCTCCAACATTTCTGCTGCCCACATTTTAATTGTGGGGGATAATGTTCCCTTCCAAAATTTCAATATGATTTTTTCCCCTATTATCAAACAGTAATCAAAAAAAATTCTTTGATTTACTGTAAGTACCGAATTTGAATCCACAATTCCAAGTATTATTAACTTTGGGTCAGGGTCCAATCTAATTTTAAGAACTTCAGAAATAACCTTAAAAATTTCTGTCCAGTAGTAATTCAATTTGGGACATGTAGCAAAACTGTGTATTAAATTTGCTTCTAAATTCTTACATTTATCACAAATTGAAGAGAGATTGGGAAATATACTATTTAATTTAGTTTTTGAATAATGTAATCTATATAGTACTTTAAATTGTATCAATGTATGTCTGGCATTTAACGAACACCGATGTATTCGCTGTAAACTTTCTTCCCAATTTTCTTTTGTTATAGATAAACCAATTTCATTTTCCCATGCTTGACGATATGTTTCAGTTGTTGGATTCTCCTTATCCAAAATTATGTTATATATATAGGCTATTCGTTTTTCTGTATTTGGGTGTAAATTAAACAATTCATCTAATAATCCTGGTTCTTTATTTTTATACTCTTGTGTATTGGATTTTATATAATCTCTAATTTGTAAGTACCTAAACAAGTGTTGCGGAGACAATCCGTAGATATCTTGTAACTCTTGGAATAAAAGAAATTTTCCTTTTCTATAAAGGTGCTCTATCCTTTTAATTCCTAAATCACCCAATTTCTAAATCCTCCATCCAATATAGAGGGTTGAAATAATGGGTTATTCGTGATTGGTAGTCTAAGTGAAAGATTATCTAGATGTAAAGTCTTAACTATTTGTTTCCAATTACGTCTATTATTATAAATTATCGGGTTGTCCCTATAAATTTTTTTTTGTACTTCTTTTGGGGCAAAGAGAATCGAGCCTACATTATAAGGTAAACAGTCTTCCTTTTCCATCTTTAACCACGTTGGTTCATAATCCATATTTACCCACCGGAAATTCATATTCTTAATCTGGACTGCCCAAAAATAATATAAAAAATTTGGAAGTGCTAATCCTCCGTTTATCTTAGATTTACATAAATGTTTTTTACTTATTCTATGATTTTTATAATCCCAAATAAAACTATTAATAATATTATCTTTTTTTTAAAAAAAGTCTTTGGGAGAAAAAAAGGAATAGCCTGAAACAAATATAATAATTGTGGTAAAAACACCATCTTTATAGCATTTATTCTACCAATCATAGATATAGGAAGTGTTTTCCAATACAAAATATTTTTTTTAAGTTTATCTAATAATAGAGGGTAATTAGATTTAATTAGTGAATTATAAGATTTAGTTACATTAATCCCTAAATATTTAAATTTGTCTGTAACTATTTTTAGTGGATATTGTTGTAATATATTTACATTAATTCCAGTTATAGGCATAATCTCACTTTTGTTCCAATTAATCCTAAATCCTGAGAATGTGCCAAATTTAGTTATAACATTAAACAGCTTAGGTATACTAATTTCCGGTTTTGTAATATAAATCAAAACGTCATCTGCATATAAAGCTATTTTGTTAGTTGTCGTGTCAGTATTATAGCCGTAGATTTCAGGTTCAGATCTAATTCTTTCCGCCAAAGGCTCTATCATCAAAGCAAATAGTAAAGGCGATAATGGACATCCCTGTCTACATCCCCAGAGAGCTTAAATTTAGCTGATAATATTTGATTAGTTAAGATTCTTGCCGTTGGATTCAAATATAAAATTCTTATCCATTTACAGAATCTATCCCCCAATTGAAACTTTTCCATTATATTAAATAAATATGACCATTCCACCTGATTGAATGCCTTTTCTGCATCTAGCGATACAACCGCTAATTCCCTGTCCCGTACTCTTTTTGAATATATAATATTAAACAAGCGTCTGAGATTATGGGATGAATAGCGTTTTGGAATAAAACCTGTTTGATCATAATGTATTAATTTAGAAATCACCAGACTTAATCTCCGAGATAAAACTTTAGTTAATAATTTTGGGCTGTATTTAGAAGGGCGATCGCTCTATATGATCCTGGATCTTCCAAATCCTTATCTACCTTAGGAATGAGTGTAATTGTGGATTCATTTAAAGATTCTGGTAATTTGCCTTGTTCATATGCATATCTATATACTGTATATAATCTTGGGGAAATCAGATCTTGAAATTTTTTATAAAATTCTGCACTCAGGCCATCAGGGCCCGCTGCTTTTCCATTCTTTAACAAACTAATTGATTCTTCAATATCTTTTACTGTTATTTCAGCGTTTAACAAATGTCTACCTTCCTGATCTAGACTATTAATTTGACACTCTTGTAGGAATGTTTCCATACCATCTGTTTGTCCTGTTAATTTAGATGAATAAAGATTTTGATAATATTGTAGAAATCTGTCATTAATATCTTTTGGTATCGTCAATATATTTCCATGCACAGATCGAATTCTATGTATCATTTTTTCATGTTCTAATTTTCTAAGTTGTCGTGCTAGTAGTTTTTGTGGTTTGTCTCCAAATTCAAAATGCACTTGTTTGGTTTGTTGAAATAGTTTAATGACTTGGTTAGAATATATTTTATTTAGTCTATATTTTACTATTGCAATTTTATTACTTAGCTCTTTAGAAGGGTGTTTTATGTTTTCACTATCTAGTTGTTTTATCTCATTTTCTAACTTTTGTTCCATCTTTCTATTTTCTTTATTAAAATAAGCTTGTGCTGATATTATTGCACCTCGCATAAATGCTTTAAATGTATCCCTAAGTAACGATGGTGAAATTTCAGGTTTGTCATTAGTTTCAAAAAATAGTTTAATCTGTTCCACTACATGTCTACAACAGTCCTTATCCTATAATATCTGGGGATTAAATCTCCAAGTAGTAGTTTTATTAAGTATATCTTTTAGTTTTATCTTAAATGTTAGTGGTGCATGATCTGAAATAATAATATTGTGATATTTTGCATCATACGTAAAAGGTAGTAATTTTGAATCTATTAGAAAATAATCTATCCTAGAGTAAGTTCCATATACGGGCGAGAAAAACGAGTATTCTCGTCCGGATGGATTATCTAGTCTCCAAATATCCTTAACATTAGATGTATTAATATAATAATTTATAAGTTTACTTGAATTAGAGGTAGCTTTCCTTTTTGTAGAAGACCTGTCTAGGTAGCTATCTAAGGTGCAATTAAAATCACCCCCAATAACTAAATTATATTGCGTGGAAATAGGAATAGTATTAAATATTTTCTTAAAGAATAATGGATTATCAAAATTAGGGGCATATATATTCACCAAAATTACTTTCTGTGAATATAATTCCCCTGTAATTATTACATATCTACCCTCTTTGTCCTCTATTATAGTACTTTGTTTAAAAGGTATACCTTTACGGATAATTATTGCAACTCCTCTAGATTTGTGTATAAATGAAGAGTGATATACCTTGGAAATCCATTTTGCCGTTAATCTATGTTGAGCATCTCTTTTAAGATGAGTCTCTTGAAGGAAGATCACGTCTGATTTCAATCTGTTCAACTGTGCTAGCACCTTTCCCCTTTTAATTGGTTCATTAATTCCCTTAACATTCCAACTACAGAAGGTAATTCCACCCCCCCCCCCAGTCTTCACATTCATGCCTTGCATTTTACTGTTAGGGTGGTTTTTTTTGGAGTAGCCTTCTCGACCCCTCCAGCCCAGCGGTATACCCAAACGCCAACCTGATGAAAATTTCTATCCTCAGTAAACCATATACATGTCTTCTTAAAGTAATTATACAATATCGCTCATAATTACATTCATATAATATATAACATAAAATCAAATACTTAATATATAAGAAAAAATAAAAAGTGTAATTAAAAAGAGGAAAGGGTGTTAACAGGGTGCCCAGAAAAAAAGAAACTACACTGATATGTAGTGTAGTGTGCATTAGTGAAAGCCACACTAGAGGTGGCTATTAATCTATTGACTTCCGTTTTTATTAAAAAGGATGTTAAATGTTCCAGCTCCTATCTATAATGCTGTGTATATTGGGGTGGGGTACTAACTTTAAATACTTAGTAATTATTTCTATTATTCATATTACTAATTACTAGTTATTAATTTCTATTATAATTAATATTATAATAAGTAATACTATATTAGGGGAACCATTGAAATTTTACTAATTAATACCAAACTATAACATGTCCATTATTCCCCCTCTTTCTCAATGAATAATTCATAACCGCAGGTCGGTGATAAAAGTTCATTCTTCTTCTCCTTCCTCGCTTGCTTCTTCTTCCTCTTCTGCCTTCTTCTGTATGTCTCGAGCGAATTCCAGTGCATCGGTATGCTTAACAAAACGATATTCCTTGTTGTCGTAGGTCACTCTCAATGTTGCTGGGTACATCAAACCATATCTGAGATTCTTTATATCCTTTATATTCCGAAGAATACCTCTTGTTTCTGTGAATAAAGATCTTCTCTTAGCCACTTCAGCCGGGTAATCTCTGAAGATAACGATGTTATCTCCTTCATATTTCAAATTCTTCTTTCTTATTATTATCTTCATCATTTCTTCAAAGACGTGATCGTGGGCCACCTTTACAATCATTTGTCTTGGCAATCATCTCTGCCAGGGGCCCGTCTTAAAGCCCTGTGAGCACGGCCCAACAGGGGTTCTTGATCCAGATCCAGAATGTCCTTTAGGAATTTTGCAGCAAATTTTCGCGGGTCTTGATTTCCTTCCCGCCCCTCGGTCAATCCTACGATACGCAAATTCTTACGTCTTTGTCGTCCCTCCAGATCAATACATTTCTCGTTTATTTTATGTAGTAGCTCTGAGAGACGTTTATTCTCGACGCGTAGTTTCTCACTTTCCTTAGCACTTGATACAGCAAAGTCAGTCAATTCTTTAATTGCATCATTGTGTTGGTCAAGTGAGATTGAAATAGGATCTATCTTCGCATCCAGCATTTGTTCAATCCCAGCAATCTTGTCGTTTACCTCAGCCATCCGGTTTTGAAACTCAGCATCCGCCTTTATTTTCCATTCATTCATCATAATCTTTACCGTTTCTGTAGCTTCTTTTTTTAGTTCTTCTTTAATTCTCTCGTGAGACGCCTGGATATCCGTTCTTAACAGATTTATTTCATCTTTATATTCCTTCCTCATATCTTTCATTTCTTTCATCAGTTTCTTCATTTCACCAAGCAAAGAATTTTTAAGTTCTTCCATTTCACTTTTTCTCTGTGAAATCTCTTCCTGGGAGGCAGCCAAACTCGAGCCCGAGGCTTTGAGGCCTGCCTCCCTTCTTTGTCCTTTTTTTGTCGGGGGGGGGGGGAGGAGGAATGCATTTTGAATTTCTTACCGAAGTCGCGCGCCTGATGACGTCACGCAGCTTGCAATCGCACCCGGAGCCGTTTAATATCGCTCTCCTGCGGTAAGTACCGTTAGTAGCCTCCTTTAACCCCCGATTTTTTTCAGATTTTCGCGGAGCTGATCTGGCGCGGTTCTCTCTTAGAACATGGCGCCACCGGAAGTCCCAAAAACCCTTTCTGGCTTAAGTCCTCGCTCCACCACCATCAGTTTAAATTTAGTTTAGAATATTTTGGACAACCAAGAAACCAAGAACCAAGAAGAACAAACTTTAAACAAACACTAAAAATTAAAAGAAAAGCTGCAAAATCGAAGTCTGCCGGCAGAGCAGCCATCGTACGGCACCCCTGGTGGGAAGGGTACTGACTGTGGATGATCAGCCATGCTCAAATTGAATGGCGGTGCTAGCTCCAAGGGCCGAATAGCCGACTGCTGCACCTATTGTCTATTGAGCTTCCCTGTGGGAGGAGGGTGAGCATTAGACCACATGGTGTGAGAGTCTGCAGCGTGGAGACTCCAGGCCCGATGCTGAGCCTAGGGCTCTGGTAAGGCGATGGCTGCGGCACACTGGTGGGCGGTGGAGTGGCCAGGGCCGGCAGAGTCGCTTGTCGAGGCCCGCGGGGAATGGAATGGCACTCGGGCGAAGTGTCGGAAGAGCCGGTCAGCGGATGAACGTGAAGGCAGCGAGGGTCGGCAGCTCCGGCGAGGCAGCGAGGGTCGGCGGTGTCGGTGAGTTGGTGAAGGTCGGCGGCAACGGCCACGGGTGACTAGCTGGCTACCTCCGCACTGTCATGGGCTGTGGGTTGGCAGTGCGCACACACACACACACGGCTCCGGGCAGCGGACACACGGGGATGAAAACCCAGCAACGTCCCCGTCAGCGGCAGCAGAGTTGGGGACAGTCTGGTCCCTCCACCCTCCCAGAGTCACTGACCGGGCTGCTCCGGCACCTCGACCCCCCTACCAGAGTGATTCACACACCGGGGTGATTCACCCCCCCCCAACCCGCACACCGGGATGATTCATCCCCCCCCAGACCCACATACTGGGATGATTCACACCCCCCCCCCAGACCCACACACCGGGGTGATTCACACCCCCCCCCAGACCCACACACCGGGATGATTCACCCCCCCAGACCCACACACCACGGTGATTCACGCCCCCCAGACTCACACACCAGGATGATTCACACCCCCCAGACCCACACAGCGGGGTGATTCACCCCACCCCCCACCCCCCGACCCACACACTGGCGTGATTCACCCTGCCCCCCAGACCCACACACCGGGATGATTCACCCCCCCCGCCGACCCACACACCGGGGTGATTCACCCCCCCCCCCCCAGACCCACACACCGGGATGATCACACCACCCGACCCACACACCGGGGTGATTTACACCCCCCAAGACACACCCACTGGGATGATTCACCCCCCCAAACCGACATATAGGGGTGATTCCCACCCCCCCAGATCCACACATCGGGATTGACCTCGACCCACACACTGGAATGATTCACACCCCCCCCCCCCCGACTCACACACCGTGATTAACACCCCCCCCCATCCCACACACCGGGATGATTCACCACCCCAGACCCACACCTGGATGATTCACCCCCCCGGACCCCAACCCCCACACCAGGTGATTCACCACCCCCCTCGGCCCCCACATGGGGTGATTCACCCCCTTGGACCCCCACAAAGGGGTGATTCACCTGGGTGCCGGGCTGTCTGTAGCTCCACCGCCGCATTCCAGCCGCCAAACACCAAACGATATTGCCAAGTGCAGGAACTATCTTTGAAGTAGTGGGGAGGTGTGCGATTGCCCTACGGTACAGATATGCATGGAGGCGAGAATAATGTCTTATCATTTCTGGATAGTTGGCATTTTCTATGATAGTACAGAACGAATTCTGAAGAATTCCAAAGAACACATTTGTCAAAGTTCGTCTCTTAAAGAAAGCAGACAGCAACAAAATTGTTAAAGGTAAACCAAAGCCATCTTTTAATCAATTTGCCAGACGGGAGTGGCGAGATCTACAAAGAGAACCCAATCCTCTTGCTTCCCGCCCAACTTTGCTACGTTGTACTTCTAAGCTTTAATTATTATGTCCCTGACGTCCCTTGTCAGCCAAGATCGTACCTGCAGGAGGGGGTTCACGAGAGGATGGAGTGGAGAGAATTTGTTTTCGGGGGGGAGAGAATGGAGGGAGAGGGGAGAGTATGGGGCGGGAGGAGTGAGAGGAATGTAGATGTGCAGCTTTAAGGAACATTGGTCAGGTAGCATTTGGAGTATTGCATACAGTTCTGGTTACTCCATTACAGGAGTGGAGGCTTTGGGGAAGGTCCACAAATGGATAACCAGGTTGGTTTAAAAACAAGGAACTGCAGATGCTGGATTAGAAAAAAAGGACACAAAATGCTGGGGGTAACTCAGCGGGCCAGGCAGCTTCTCTGGTGAGAAGGAATGGGTGACTGAAGAAACGACCCGAAACATTACCCATTCCTTCCAGTATTTTGTGTTTACCTAAACAGCGCCTATCCACGTGGCGGTGTGCCAGCAGGCTGGAGGAGCGGGCAAAGGCCTTGCCACAGAATGGGCAGGTGCTGGCCGGTGTGGTTTAGCCAGTGCTCCAGCAGGTGGTCAAGGCGGGTGAAGCCCTGCTCATAGTATTGGCAGGGGAAGGGACGCTCCCCGCTGTGGGTACGCCGGTGCTGCCACAGGCTGGATATGGGGGTGAAACTCTTGCCACCCTCAGCACATAAAGGGTCTCTCTCCAGTGTGTATCCACTGGTGATCCCGCAGCCCCCATGCCCTTGTCACAGTGGGAGCAGCTGCTCACCGGCGGGGGTCCGCCCGTGCTGCTGCAACCCCCGCGAGCTGTCAAAATCCTCACCGCAGTACGGGCAGTCGTAGGGCTGGCCACTGGTGTGCACGGGGTGGTGAGACAGGGCATGGGAGGCCATGGCAAAGCGCTCCCCACACACTGGGGAAGGGACGGTCGCCTGTGTGCACCCGCTGGTGGGACAGCAGGCTGCTGGACCGAGCGAAGCCCTTACCACACTGGGTGCAGGTGTAGGGGCGCTCCCCGGTGTGGGTGCGCTGATGCAACTGCAGGTGGTCGGACTGGGTGAAGCCCTTGCCGCACTGGGCGCAGGTGTAGGGCCGCTCCCCGGTGTGGGTGCGCTGGTGCAACCACAGGTTGCTAGACTGGGTGAAGCCCTTGCCGCACTGGGCGCAGGTGTAGGGGCGCTCACTTGTGTGGGTGCGCTGGTGGCGCAGCAGGTGACTGGAATGGGTGAAGCCCTTGCCGCAGAGAACGCAGGTGTAGGGCCGCTCCCGGTGTGGGTGCGCTGGTGCAACTGCATGTTGCTGGAGTGGGTCAAGCCCTTGCCGCACTGGGCGCAGGTGTAGGGCCGCTCCCCGGTGTGGGTGCGCTGGTGCAACCGCAGGTTGCTAGACTGGGTGAAGCCCTTGCCGCACTGGGCACAGGTGTAGGGGCGCTCACTTGTGTGGGTGCGCTGGTGGCGCAGCAGGTGACTGGAATGGGTGAAGCCCTTGCCGCAGAGAACGCAGGTGTAGGGCCGCTCCCGGTGTGGGTGCGCTGGTGCAACTGCATGTTGCTGGAGTGGGTCAAGCCCTTGCCGCAGTGAGCGCAGGTGTAGGGCCGCTCCCCGGTGTGGGTGCGCTGGTGCAGCTGCAGGTTGCTTGACCGGGCAAAGCCCTTGCCGCAGTGAGCGCAGGTGTAGGGCCGCTCCCCGGTGCGGGTGCGGTGGTGCAACCGCAGGTTCCTGGGCCGGGTGAAGCACTTGCCACACTGGGTGCAGGTGTAGGGCCGCTCCCCAGTGTGTGTGCGCTGGTGCAACCGCAGGTTGCCGGACTGGGTGAAGCCCTTGCCGCATTGGGCACAGGTGTAGGGCCGCTCGCCGATGTTGGTGCGCTGGTGCCTCAACAGGTTGTTGGAGTGGGTGAACCCCTTGCCGCAGGTGTAGGGGCGCTCCCCGGTGTGCACGTGCCTGTGCTGCTTCAGGTCCCTGGACAACATGAAGCCTTTGCCGCAGTCGGAGCAGGTGAAGGGCCGCTCACTGCTGTGCACCCCCCGGTGCAGCCACAGCCCCGACATCCGGGCAAAGCTCTTGCCGCAGGTGGAGCAGCCATATAGCTTCTCACCCGTGTGCACCCGCCGGTGGAAATCCAGCTTGCTCCGGCACTGCCAGGCCTTGCCACACACGTCGCACTCATAACGCTTCTCCTTGTTGTGCCCCGTCATGTTGTCCTCCATCGAAGCTCAGCCCCCCGAAGCTCAGCCTGCACACCGACCAAAAGGGGGGGGGGGGCTCACCTGTCTCACCGTCCACAGCAACGCCTCCTAAACCCTGCAGGAGGGGAACACAGAGGGTCAACAAGCTGGCAAACAGGACATTACTAGCACATATTGGGTGCATTTATGGCGGAGGAAACCGTTATATAACTTTGCGCGGCAGAGTGGCGGTGCGGTACAGTTGCTGCCTCACCGCCAGAGACCCGGGCTCGGTCATGACTACGGGTGCTGTCTGTGCGGAGTTTGTACGCTCTCTCCTTGACCTGCGTGCGTGCTCCGGTTTCTTCCAACATGTCAAAGGCGTTCAGGGTTGTAGATTAATCGGCCTCTGCAAATTGTTAAATTGTTCCAAAGGTGCGTAGGATAGTGCTGGTGTACGGGGTGATCGCTGTTCGGCGCTCTCTCACTGTCTCTCCATGTCTCTGTCTTTCTCTCGCTCTCTCTTTGTCTCGCTCTCTCCGTCTCTCTCTATCTGTCTCCCTCCATCTCTCACTATCTGTCTCTCTGCCTCTCTCATCCATCCCTCTCTCTGTGTGCCTATTCCAGTCTCTCACTATCCCTCTCTCTTCTCTCTCCCTCTCTCTGACTCTCTGCCTCCTATGTCTTTCTCCATGTCTCTCTCCCCCACTATCTATTTCTATCTCTCTCATTATTTATCTCTCCATCTCTCTCTCTTTGTGTGTGTCTCTCTCTCGGTGTGTGTGTGTGTGTGTGTGTGTGTGTGTGTGTGTGTGTGTGTGTGTGTGTGTGTGTGTGTGTGTGTGTGTGTGTGTGTGTGTGTGTGTGTGTGTGTGTGTGTGTGTGGTCTGTAGACTGGGCAATGTTCAGGGACTCGGCAATGGACCTGAATAAATAGGCCACTGTCGTTTCAGACTTCATAAAGGAATGTGTGGAGGATTGCATCCCAACAAAAACCTTCTGAGTGTTTCCTAACCAGAAGCCTTGGATGAACCATGAGATCCACATTCTTCTGAAGACCAGATCCCAGGCATTCATGTCTGGTGATGCAGAGGTCTACAAGAAGTACAGATACGACCTTGGTAAGGCCATCAAAAAGGCCAAAGGGGACTTCTGCTCCAAGCTGGCGGATGACGGATGTTCGGCAACTGTGGCGGGGCTTCAATGCAATCACCTCCTACAAGGCAAAATCAGGAGGCAGCTCAAATGTCAGCGAAGCATCACTCCCTGACGAGCTCAATACATTTTACACACGCGTTGATAGGGAGAACACTGATGTGCCTTCCCGAGCCCCCATTTGCTGTGATGGTATTTCGGTCACAGTCACAGAGGCCAAAGTCAGAAGATCCTTCAGAGGGGTGAACCCTCGAAAAGTGCCTGGACCTGATGGTATACCCGGGAGTGTTCTAAACCCGAGAGTTTTTACGGACATTTTCAACCGCTCACTTCTGAGGTCTGAGGTTCCCACCTCCTTCAAAAAGGGCATCAATAATACCGATGCCCAAGAAGAGCAAGGTGACGTGCCTCAATGACTGTCGACCAGTGGCATTAACGTCTGTGGTGATGAAGTGCTTTGAGAGCCTGATCATGGGGCGCAATCAACTCATACATTGCCAAAAACCTGGACCCACTGCAGTTCGCTTACCGCCACAACAGATCAACAGTGGAGACAATCTCGCTGGCTCTCCACTCCGCTCTGGACCACTTGGACAACAAAAACCATATGTCAGGCTGTTATTCATTGACTACAGTTCAGCATTTAATACAATCATCCCCTCCAAGCTGGTTACCAAACTCGCAGAACTGGGTCTCTTCGCATCCCTCTGCAATTGGATCCTCGACTTCCTCATTTACAGACCACAGTCTGAACGTATTGGTGTAAATGTGTCAGCCTCGATAACAATCAGCACAGGAGCATCTCAAGGCTGCGTGCTCAGCCCCCTACTGTACTCACTCTATATTCATGACTGCTTAGCCGGACATAGTGCGAACTCCATCATCATGTTCGCTGACGACACCACTGTTGTGGGATGTATCACTGATGGAGACAAGTCATAGAAGTGAGATCGGCTGTTTGACCAAATGGTGCGAGCACAATAACCCGGCCCTCAACACCAGCAAAACCAAGGAACTGATTGCGCACTTTAGAAGGAGTAGGATGGGGACTATATAAATGGCCACAGATTCACAATACTCTGGGTGGAAACGTTTCTCATCATCTCAGTCCCAAATGGCCACCGATTCACAAATCTTTGGGTGGAAAGGTTTCTCCCCATCTCAGTCTTAAATGGCCATCTCCTTATTCTTAAAGTGTGGCACCTAGTTCTTGACTCCCCCAACATCAGGAACACGTTTCCTGCCTCTCGTGGGTCTAACCCTTAATATTCTTATATGTTTCAATAAGATCCCCTCTCAGCCTTCTAAATTCTAGTCAATATAAGACCAGGCCACATTTTGAATATTGTGAGTAATTTTGGCCCCCGTATCTGAGGAAGGATGTGCCGGCTCTTGAGAGGGTCCAAAGGAGGTTTACAAGAACCATCCCAGGAATGAGTGGGTTAACGTACGATCAGCGTTTGTCAGCACTGGTCCTGTACTCACTGGAGTTTAGAAGAACGAGGTGGGGACCTCATTGGAACTTCACCCGAATAGTGAAAGGCATGGAGAGAGTGGATGTGGAGAGGACATTTCCACTAGTGTGAGAGTCTTGGGCCAGAGGGCACAGCCTCAGAATTAAAGGATGTTCCTTCAGGAAGGAGATGAGGAGGAATTTCTTTAGCCAGAGGGTGGTGAATCTGTGAGATTATGTGGAGAGGATGTTTCCTCTAGTGGGAGAGTCTCGGACCAGAGTGCACAGCTTCATAATTAAAGAATGGTCCTTTAGGAAGTAGGTGAGGAGGAATTTCTTTAGTCATAGGGTGGTCAATATGTGGGATTCATTGCCGCAGACGTTGGTGGAGGCCACAAGTCAGTGGATATATTTAAGGCAGAGATAGATAGATTGTTGATTAGTGCGGGTGTCAAGGGTTATGGGGAGAAGGCAGGAGAATGGGGTTAGGAGGGAGAGATATATCAGCCAGGATTGAATGGCAGAGTAGACTCGATCGGTCGAATGGCCTAATTCTGCTCCATAATGAAGAGATGAAACTTGGGATGACTGAAATTAGAACTCCGGTGGGGGAGGGGATTGGGAGAGAGAGAAAGAAAGGGTTACTTGAAGTTAGAGAAGTCAATGTTCACACCGCTGGGGTGTGAGCTGCCCGAGCGAAATATGAGGTGCTGCTCCTCCAATTTGCGCTGGGCCTCAATCTCTCTCTCCACATCACTGTCTCTATCTCTTGTTCTTCTCTCCCCTGACATAGTGTGAAGATGGGTTTAGACCCGAAATGTTGCACATTCCTTCTCTCCACAGATGCTCCCTGACCTGCTGAGTTGCTCCAGCACTTTGTACCTGTCCATGTTCTCCAGAGATGCTGCCTGACCCACTGAGTTATTCCAACACTTTGGACCCAAGTTTACCATATTTGGCATGGTAGAGTTGCTGCCTCACGGCGCCAGAGACCCGAATTCAATCCAGAGTGCTCTCTGTACGGAGTTTGCACGTTCTCCACGTGACCAGCGTGGGTTTTCTCCGGGTGCTCTTGTTTTATCCCACACCAAAAAAAAACATGCAGGTTTGTAGGTTAATTGGCTTCGGTAAAGATTGTAAATTGTCCGCCGAGTGTTAGTGTGCGGGGATCGTTGGTCGGCACGGACTTGGTGGGCCGAAAGAAGGGCCTGTTTCCGCGCTGTATCACTAAACTCAAGTGATTTTATAACGAGGATATTTTTTCAAATATAATGATTACTAACCTGTCATTCGTGGCCCTTCTGGACTTTGCTGAAAATGATCAGATAAGAAGAATTATATAGTGTTTAAAGTCAAATTGGCAATTTATTTCACACTGACCTTTCTGTCCTGGGCCTCCTACATTGTCAGAGTGAGACCCAGCCCAAATTGGAGGAACAGCACCTTATATTGCCAGCATTTACTTCCAGAGGGCTTGAATACAAAAACAGGGCCGTAAATGCTGAGGCTCCACATTTGGCCCTGGTCAGGCCACATTTGGAGTATTGTGAGCAGTTTTGAGCCCGTATCCGAGGAAGGCTGTGCCGGCTCTGGAGAGGGTCCGCAGGCGGTTTACAAGAACCATACCAGCAATGAGTGGGTTGACTAACGTACGGTGAGCGTTTGTCGGCGCTGGGCCTGGACTCGCTGGAGTTCAGAAGAATGAGGGGGGACATCATTGAAACTTCACCCAAACAGTGAAAGGCCCGGAAACAGCTTCTTCCCCACAGCCACCAATTAAACACAACTCATACAAAACTCTGAACAATAACAGCCTGTTGCAGTTTATCTGATCAAAATTGATATATCAGCATACCATCCACCCGCTGGATGGCCGGCCCGGATGACCACGACCACCCTCCCGCTGGAGGACCGGCCCGGAAGACCACGACCACCCACCCGCTGGAGGACCGGCCCGGAGGACCATGACCACCCGCCCACTGGAGGACTGGCCCGGAGGACCACGACCACGCACCCGCTGGAGGACCGGCCCGGACGACCATGACCACGCACCCACTGGAGGACCGGTCTGGAGGACCAAGATGGAGACAGAGCACGAGGGGAGCGCGGAACCTCCCAGGGAGAGATGAGATGGAAGCACGCGGTGATGACGACAGCGGGGAGTGACGGCGGGGGGGGCGGGGCATGCGGTGAGGGTGACGCTTGCACAGCGAAGCCCCGTGGCCGGACAGACAGCCTTTGTTAAAATGGCCGGAAGTTAAAATTCTTCCTCGACCAGAGGTGCAACACATACCCGTCCACTGATACCCTCCTCCGCCTAGCGGAGCTGGTCCTCACCCTCAATAACTTCTCTTTTGACTCCTCCCATTTCCTCCAAACAGAAGGCGTAGCTATGGGCACACACATGGGCCCGAGCTCCACTTGCCTCTTTGTCGGGTACATCGAACAATCCTTGTTCTCGGCGTACCAGGGCTCCATCCCCCACCTCTACCTCCCTTACATTGACGACTGCTTTGGTGTCACCTCCTGCACCCACAGACAACTGACTGACTGCATCTATTTCACCACCAACTTCCATCCGGCACTCAAATACACCATTTCCGACATTTCCCTACCATTCCTTGACCTCACCATCTCTATTGCAGGTGATACACTCCTGACCGACATCCACTACAAACCAACTGACTCCCACAGCTACCTGGACAACACTTCCTCCCACCCTGCTTCCTGTACGGACTCCATCCCCTATTCCCAATTCCTCCGTCTACGCCGCATCTGCTCCCAGGATGAGGTGTTCCACACCAGATCATCACAAGTGTCCTCATTCTTCAGAGAACGTTGATTCCCCTCCCTCACTATAGATGAGGCTCACACCAGGATCTCCTCCATACACCACAACACTGCTCTCTCTCCCCATTCCCCCACTCACAACAAGGGCATTGTCCCCCCCTAGTTCCAACATTTCACCCCACCAGCCGGCACATACAACACATAGTCCTCCGTCATTTTTCCCACCTCCAACGAAACCCCAACACTCCCCACATCTTCCCATCTCCCCCCCGCCCCCGTCAACCTTCCACAAAGACCGCTCCCTCCGCAACTCCCTTGCCAATTCTACCCTTCCTTCCCGCTCCACCCCTTCCCCGGGCACTTTCCCTTGCAACCGCAAGATCACCATATAACAATTGCAGCACGGAAACAGACCATCTCAGCCCTTCAAGTCCGTGCCAAACAACTTTTTCCCCTTAGTCCCACCTGCCCTCATACCATAACCCTCCAAACCCTTCTCATCCATATGCCTATCGAATTTATTTTTAAATGATACCAACGAACCTGCCGCCACCACTTCCACTGGAAGCTCATTCCACACCGCTACCACTCTGAGTAAAGAAGTTCCCCCTCATGTTACCCCTAAACTTAATTCTAAAGTCATGTCCTCTTGTTTGAATCTTCCCTATTCTCAAAGGGAAAAGCTTGTCCACATCAGCTCTGTCTATCCCTCACAACATTTTAAAGACCTCGGGGGTTACACAAAAAGCTGGAGAAACTCAGGGGGTGCAGCAGCATCTAAGGAGATGGGCGACGTTTCGGGTCGAGACCCTTCTTCAGACCGAAGAAGGGTCTCGACCCGAAACGTCGCCTATCTCCTTAGATGCTGCTGCACCCGCTGAGTTTCTCCAGCTTTTTGTGTAACCCTCGATTCTCCAGCATCTGCAGTTCCTTCTTTAACTTTTTAAAGACCTCTATCAAGACCCCCTTAACCTTCTGCGCTCCAGACAATAAAGACCTAACTTATTCAACCTTTCTCTGTAACTTAGCTGTTGAAACCCAGGCAACATTCTAGAAAACCTCCTCTGTACCCTCTCTATTTTGTTGACATCCTTCCTATAATTGGGTGACCAAAATTGTACACTATACTCCAGATTTGGTCTCACCAATGCCTTGTACAATTTTAACATTACATCCCAGCTTCTATACTCAATGCTCTGATTTACAAAGGCTAGCATACCAAAAGCTTTCTTTACCACCCTATCTATATGAGATTCCACCTTCAAGGAACGATGCACGGTTATTCCCAGATCCCTCTGTTCAACTGTATTTTTCAATTCCCTACCATTTACCATGTACGTCCTATTTTGATTTGTCCTGCCAAGGTGTAGCACCTCACATTTATCAGCATTAAACTCCATCTGCCATCTTTCAGCCCATTTTTCCAACTGGCCTAAATCACTCCGTAGACTTTGGAAATCCTCTTCATTATCCACAACGCCCCCTATCTTGGTATCATCTGCATACTTACTAATCCAATTTATCACCCCTTCATCCAGATCATTGATGTACATGACAAACAACAAAGGACCCAACACAGATCCCTTAGGCACCCCACTAGTCACCTGCCTCCAACGCGACAAGCAGCCATTCGCCATTACCCTCTGGTTTCACCCATTCAGCCACTGTTGAATCCATCTCGCCATTCCTGCATTTATACCCAACAGTTGAACTTTCTTAACCAACCTTCCATGAGGAACCTTGTGAAAGGCCTTACTAAAGTCCATATAGACAACATCCACTGCTTTACCCTCGTCAATTTCCCTAGTAACCTCTTCAAAAAATTCAAGAAGATTAGTCAAACATGACCTTCCAGGCATAAATCCATGTTGACTGTTCCTAATTAGACCCTGTTTATCCAGATGCTTATATATATTATCTCTAAGTATCTTTTCCATTAATTTGCCCACCACTGAAGAGAAACTAACCAGTCTATAATTGCTAGGTTTTCTCTTAGAACCGTTTTTAAACAATGGAACAACTTGCGCAGTACGCCAATCCTCGAGGACTATTCCCGTTTCTAATGACATTTGAAATATTTCTGTCATAGCCCCGGCTATTCCTACACTAACTTCCCTCAATATCCTAGGGAATATCCTGTCAGGACCTTGAGACTTATCCACTTTTATATTTTTCAAAAGTGTCAGTACTTCTTTTACTTTGAAACTCATAGTATCCATAGCTACTCTACTAGTTTCCTCTACCTCACATAATCAAATATCCTTCTCCTTGGTGAATACCGAAGAAAATAAATTGTTCAATATCTCCCCCATCTCTTTTGGCTCTGCAGATAGCTGTCCACTCGGTCTCTCCAATGGACCAATTTTATCCCTTGTTATCCTTTTACTATTAATGTAGCTGTAGAAACCCTTTGGATTTACTTTCACCTTACTTGCCAAAGAAACTTCATATCTTCTTTTAGCGTTTAATTTCTTTTTTCTAATTTCTAATTTCTTTCTTAAGATTCTTTTTACATTCCTTATACTCCTCAAGCACCTCATTTACTTCATGCTGCCTACAATTATTGTAGATCTCCCTCTTTTTCCAAACAAGATGTCCAATTTCCCTCGAAAACCAGGGCTCTTTCCAATTTTTACTTGTTCCTTTCAACCGGACAGGAACATAAAGATTCTGTACTCTTAAAATTTCCCCTTTAAATGTCCTCCATTTCTCTTCTACATCTTTCCCATAAAACAAAATGTCCCAGTTCACTCCTTTTAAATCATCTCGCATCTCGTTAAAGTTAGCCTTTCTCCAATCAAAAATCTCAACCCTAGGCCCAGTTCTGTCCTTCCCCATAATTATATTGAAACTAATGGTATTGTGATCACTGGACCCAAAGTGCTCCCCTACGCATACCTCCGCCACCTGTCCCATCTCATTTCCTAACAGGAGGTCCAGCACTGCCCCTCCTCTAGTAGGCACCTCTATGTATTGCTGCAAAAAACTATCCTGCACACATTTTACGAACTCCAAACCATCCAGCCCATTTACAGAATGTGTTTCCCACTCTATGTGTGGAAAGTTGAAATCTCCCACAATCACTACCTTGTGCTTACTGCTAATATCTGCTATCTCTTTACATATTTGCTCTTCCAATTCTCGTTCCCCATTTGGTGGTCTATAATATACCCCTATGACTGTTGCTACACCTTTCCCACTTCTCAGTTCCACCCAAATAGCCTCCCTAGATGAGCCCTCCAATCTATCCTGCAAAGCACTGCTGTAACATCTTCCCTGACTAGCAATGCAACACCTCCACCTCCTGCCCCTCCAATTCTATCACACCTGAAGCAACGAAATCTCGGAATATTTAGTTACCAATCACAGCCCTCCTGCAACCATATTTCACTGATCGCCACAACATCATACTTCCAGGTGTCTATCCAGACTCTAAAGATCATCCACCTTTCTTACAATGCTCCTAGCATTAAAATATGCAGATTTAAGAATCCCCCCATCTCTTATTCACTGTTTATTTCCTTTTTTTCCCCATTCTCCACTTGTGTCCGAGTGCTTCCCTTTTCTGCTTCCTGCTACACTTGTCCCTTTACCTCCCCTCTCGACTCCATTCAGGGACCCAAACAGTCCTTCCAGGTCCGACAGAGGTTCACCTGCACCTCCTCCAACCTCATCTACTGTATCCGCTGCTCTAGATGTCAACTGATCTATATCGGTGAGACCAAGCGGTGGCTTGGCGGCCAGAGTGAGCAACACTGCAAGTTGGAGGAACAGCACCTCATATTCCGCTTGGGGAGTCTGCATCCTGGTGGCATCAACATTGAATTTTCACAATTCTGTTAATCCTTGCTGTCTCCTCCCCTTCCCACTTCTCCCCCAGCCCTCGGTCTCATCCTCCTTTTTCCTTTCTTCTGCCAGACCCCCTCCCACCAGTCTGAAGAAGGGTTTCGGCCCGAAACATTACCTGTCTCCTTCACTCCTTAGATGATGCTGCTGCACCCGCTGAGTTTCTCCAGCCTTTTGTGTCCCCTCGTTAAAATGGCCGCCTCTGGCTTCACTCGCATTGACGTCAATGGGGGCTGCCAGTATTAAAGATGGCCGCCGAACACTTCACTCGCGTTGAGTGCAATGGGAGACTGCCAGTATCAAAGATGGCCGCCTATAACTTCACTCGCATTGACGTCAATGGGAGACTGCCAGTCAATGGAAGTGAAGCTCTGGCGGCCATCTTTAATACTAGCAGTCTCCCATTCAAGTCAATAGGAGGGAACACAAAACGCTAGAGAAACTCAGAGGGTGCAGCAGCATCAAGGAGCGAAGGAGACAGGCAACGTTGCGGGCCGAAACCCTTCTTCAGAAGTAAATAAGAGAGAAGCTATAGGCGGCCATCTTTAATACTGGCAATCACCCAATGAAGCCAATGGAAGTGAAGTCATATGCGGCCATCTTTATTACAGGCAGTCTCCCTTTGAAGTCAATGCGAGTGAAGGTATATGCGGCCATCTTTAATACTGGCAGTCTCCCATTGATGTCAATCCGAGTGAAGATATAACTTTGATCTAACTACTGGTTGTCCATTTAACTACCGTTGTCCGGGCGGGCGGGGAGACTAAGGGCCCCGTTGTCCGGGGCTCCCCCGTGGACGGCTCTAATCTTGGGGAGAGACTTGGGTTAAATTCCCCCATTGAATGTGAATCGCTCTTGTCTGTCAGCAGCACATTGAATTTGTTGTTGGGAGTAAATGTGTCCCAGTGATAGTTTGAAGCAGAAAAGTCATGTTGAGCAACAGCTGCTGCGGCTACAGCGTTTTGTCATTGGATGTGTTGCTGGAGATTCATGCTGCATATCCATCACACACACACACTTGTATAAAGTTGTAACCGACACTTGATGTGTTCAATGAGCTGAGCAGTCTGCTGGAGTCAAAGCAAATGTCCCAGTTTGCTTTACACTTACTAAATGTCTCAATGTTCAGGGAACTATTTCATAATGAAACTGTTAGTTTGTCATTTCCAGTTTTAGTTACTTTTGCTGATAAAACGTCCTTAATTGCCAGAGTAAAGGCCTTTCTGAGCCTTCTGTAAGGAGTGTTGCACATTGTTTTTACCCTGTGCTCACAGATAAGACTGGTTCTGCTTCTAGTTGATTACTGCGCAAACAGTTCATCAGTGGTTATCTGGCCCAGGTCGGAGTGAGTAGAATCGGGATTACATTTTGAACTGGGCCTTTTTCACCAAGTTGAGGAGATCTAGTTGCTCAATCCCCTTTTTAAATTACTTAACATCGGGGCGGCGCGTGTGTTGGGTGGTAACATATTCCATTCCCTTATCGTCCTTGGGTAAAGGGAATATTGGTAGCAAGGTTCATTGAAATTTAGCCAGTTGATGATGTAGGAACTGTTATTTTGTCTTGTTTCATGGCAGTTGGTGGTCTGGGATGACGTGAGATATAGTATGATTTTGTGAATCTCCTTGTACATTGCAGTAAGTTAGCCTGATTCTGCGGAGCTCTGGGGTGTCCCATCCGAGAGGTCAGCATATTATTCACGCTTGATTTGTGATTGTGGTCATTACATACAAAGCGGGCTGCTCGGCGTTGTATTTTCTCCAGGGTGATCTTGTTGTTTTTGTTGAAAGGATCCCATATGACTCCACAGTACACCAATTTGAGCCTGACCAAGGACTTGTAAGCAATTTCACTGATGGATGTACTACATGCGTGAACATTTGTTTTGTGTAGGCTGAGGGACAGTGATCCCAGGAGAAGTTGCAGCAGAATGATAGTAAAAGCAAAGGATACTTTCAGGATTTCAGATTTTGCAACACAGAATGCATTTTGTACATGTCAGTTCTCATTTCATTATTCAAATGAGTTGGGACTATTGGGTATGTGAGTGGGAATATGAAATTTGCACAAATCTATTGACCACTGAAGGATGACGTGTGACTTTCACAACCGTTTTTTTGGGCATGGAATTTGTTTTTAATATTGCTATTCCAGAAGATCTGAATGAAAAAGAGAAACATACTGGAAACACTCAGCAGTTTGATCCACATTTGATTACAGTCCCAGTTCTGATAATGGATCATCCACCATTGCACTGTCCACTGTTTTCTGCATTCACTATTTTAATCCATAAAGTAAATACACAATGTCTTTATTACACTGGTAACACATGGTGGTCATTTGTACTTGGCCAGATCACACACAGCGGTAAGATAAACAAATACATTTGATTTGGATGGTAGAGGTTGTTTAAAGGTAGGGAGAGATCACCTGTCAACAGCTGTGATAGTTCAGGACCAGAAGTAGTACCATTTCATGCAGAATTGTATCTTTCAGCTATGATAATAGAGAATGTCTGCAAGATAGCAGGATAACCCCTGCTTGTTGAGAATGAATCAGTTGGAGAGCTGAATGCTGAGAGGAACAGATGTTTGTTCAACAGTTCAGTAGTTCAATATGTAACTGGACAGTGAAATTCTTAAAGCACATATTTCACATGCAGGCATCGCTATTTTCAAAATCCAAATTTGGTCCGCCTGCGAGCTCGATGGCCTGGTGCAGTTCCTGTGAACCGATCTCCCTCTCCTCACCCATCTTTGTTTCCCATGGGGCGCCTGCAACTACTTTGAAGGGCTGTAGGCATGAACCCAGTTCACCCTCCTGCTGGACCAGTCCAGCTCTCTCCCGGTAACGCCATCCGATGAACTTTTGGGCGGTTTGGGTAGCGTCCTGTAGAGATGATTCTCCTGTGAAGTGGGACTGGTGGTGGTACTGCAGAGATCACCTGACATCATGGAGACGCTGCAGAGTCCAGGCCTGGGATATAATCCTTCTGTTCTGGAATGGGAACTCCGGGGATGTGCCAGAGGGACCAAGGGGGCCACAGTTTCCAGTGGAGTTGGGACGTTTGCAGTTGGCCCATGCATTGGTGTTTTTCAACTTCCAGCTAGTGAGGATCATGGTGGTGTGGAAGCTTTCATCCTGGATGGCAGGGTTGTATTTGGAAGAGGGCCATCAGAGTATGGCGGTAATTCTCCATCCGAGGGTGTTACTTCCCTTTCTCTGTGAGTTGACGCCTCCAATCAGATGAGGCGCGGATGTTGTAGATTGACCTTGTTTGGTCTGGAATAATGATACGGTGGTCAGGGGATTTGAAAGCTTCGAGGATGTGGCACAGATGATGAATTGGGACTTTGGGTAGATCAGCCAAAAGGCATTTGGAATGCAGGGCGGACACGAGGTGCCAGGTGGTCTACTCCTGCGCTTGTTATTTGGTTCTTGAGTTACAGAGGTATACCATAGCTTTTTGTTTTCAATGGGGTGTTTTTCCCATCTCCTCAATATTGCTGGCGTTTGATGCTTCTGTTCCAGGAAATTTTCTACATGGAGTTCTTGTAATTTTGTGCACGATTTTTTATGCATGATTTTAAAAATAGCCACACTATATATTTATATTTACAATGTTTGTCATTTTTGAAGTATGTTAGAGTTGGGCATTCTGAAACCTTGGGGAGATGCTGTATGTAATAGGTTTTGTAAGCAGCTGAATATAGAGGTAATATATTGTAATAACAGGTAGCGGGGGTGGAACATAACTTTTAAAATAGTTTTTTTGTTATAGCAGGACATCTGCTGTTATAAGTTAATATTGCTAATTCATATACAGCTGTAGATGTTTGAAATCTGAAATAAAAACATTAAATTCTGGATATACTCAGCAGGTCAGATAGCATCTGTGGACAGTCCCAGTTCTGCCCTTGGGTCTTCCACTGAATCTCTGATCAGATGCTGCTGGATGGACTGAGCTTCCTGCATTGTCATTATTGAATGCATTTTGTGATTATTTAAACACTGTGTAAAACATGGCAAGCAATCGCACACGATGCCAAACAATAATATGATAGCAGCCAGATAATATGTTCATCTATCTGGTTGTCAAAGCAGACACCGTCAGAAGACTAAGGAAGTTCAGCATGCCCCCAGTGACGTAAACTTATCCTGATGCACTATAGACAGTGTCCTAGTGGAATGCATTACAACTTGGGTGTGGAAACTACTCTGCTACGTACCATAAGAAATGACAGTTGTTCATGACCCTGACCCTAAACCAATCTCTCCAACTCTTCCAATCAACTCCACCTATGATACACGCTGCTTTGGAAAAGCAGCCAATGTAATTGAGGACCCCTCATACACACGCCGTTCCGTCTCCTCCCATCAAAAACCCAAAAGCTGGAAAGCATGTTCGACAAGATTCACTAAAATGGTGTTCAGATGATGTGATCAGGCTATCAAATACACACGTTGTATCCTGAGGAGGTAATCCCCATCTCCCAATCGACCTCATTGTGGCCGTTGCACTTTCTATATCAGCATATTATCAGGTCAGGTCGGGAGGATTTCCCCCCCGCCACGGGAGCCATATAATCCCGTGCTACCTGCTCCATGGTAGGATAGTCAGTGACTAAACCATCTCCCCCACCTGGTTTGCCAGGTGAGAAGGGGGCTGTAGATCCCAGCAGGACCAAAAACAAGACCTGTCAAAGGGCGGATGAGCTAGCGAGCCAACGGTCATCCACACTTCAGTAGAAGTTGCGATCACTGTCGTACATAGCATTGTAAGGAATGATGATAATGCACACTCACCAAAATCCTATACTTCCAGTGGCGGAAGTCTGCAGGAACTGGAGGACACTCATGTGTGACAATAGACAATGGTCAATGGTCATAAATGCACCCAATATGTGCTAGTAATGCCCTGTTCGGCAGCTTGTTGACCCTCTGCATTCCCCTCCTACAGGGTTTAGGAGCTGTTGCTGTGGACGGAGAGACAGGGATGTGAGTGGCCATTGAGGGTGGCCAGGTGAGCCTCCACCCCAGGCTGAGCTTCGAGGGGCTGCACTTCGATGGAGGACCACATGACGAGGCACAACAAGGAGAAGCGTTATGGGTGTGACGTGTGTGGCAAGGTCTGGCGGTGCCCGAGCGATCTGGAGACCCACCGGCGGGTGCACACGGGAGAACGTCCCTTCAACTGCTCAGAATGCGGCAAGAGCTTCACCGGCTCCATCCACCTGCTGCAACACAACCGCGTGCACTCCGGTGAGAGGCCCTTTACCTGCTCCGACTGCGGCAAGAGCTTCAAGAAGGCAGATGTGCTGAAAATCCACCAGCAGGTGCACACGGGCGAGAAGCCCTATGGCTGTTCCACTTGCGGCAAGAGCTTTGCCCAGTTCTCGGGGCTACAGCAGCACCAGTGGGTGCACAGCAGTGAGCGGCCCTTCACCTGCTCCAACTGCGGCAAAGGCTTCCAGTCGTCAAAGCACCTGGAGAGGCACAGGCAGGTACACACCGGGGAGCGGCCCTACACCTGTAACAACTGCGGCAAGAACATTGCCCAGTCCAGCACCCTGCTGCAGCACCAACGCACCCACACCGGCAAGCGCCCGTACACCTGCGTCCAGTGTGACAAGGGCTTCACCCACTCCAGCACCCAGCTGAAGCACCAGCGCACCCACAGCGGCGAGCGCCCCTACACCAGCGCCCAGTGCGGCAAGGACTTCACCCACTCCAGCACCCTGCTGTTGCACCAGCGCACCCACACCGGGGAGCGGCCCTACACCTGCGCCCAGTGCGGCAAGGGCGTCACCCAGTCTGGCAACCGGCTGCGCCACCAGCACACCCACACAAGCGAGCGGCCCTACACCTGCGCCCAGTGCGGCAAGGGCTTCACCCAGTCCGGCCACCTGCAGTTGCACCAGCGCATCCACACCGGGGAGCGACCCTACACCTGCGCCCAGTGTGGCAAGGGCTTCACCTGCTCCACCTTCCTGCTGTCCCACCAGCGGGTGCACACCGGCGACCGTCCCTTCCCCAGCCCAGTGTGTGGAGAGCGCTTTGCCATGGCCTCCCACGCCCTGTCTCACCAGCACGTGCACACCAGTGGCCAGCTCTACGACTGCCCGTACTGTGGTGAGGAGTTTGACAGCTCGCGGGGGTTGCAGCAGCACCGGCGGACCCACGCCGGCGAGCAGCTGCTCCCACTGTGACAAGGGCATGGGGGCTGCGGGAGCACCAGTGGATACACACCGGAGAGAGACCCTTTATGTGCTGAGGGACGCAAGAGTTTCACCCGCATGTCCAGCATCTGCAGTTCCTTTTTTTTTAAACCATTCTGGTTATCCATCTCTGCACCTTCCCCAAAGCCTCCACTCCTGTAATGGAGTAACCAGAACTGTATGCAATACTCCAAATGCTACCTGACCAATGTCCCTTAACGCTGCACATCTACATTGCTCTCACTCCTCCCTCCCCATACCCACCCCTCTCCCTCCATTCTCTCCCCCTTGAAAACAAATTCTCTCCACTCCACCCACTCGTGAACCCCCTCCTATAGGGACGACCATGGCTGACAAGGGACATCAGGGACATAGAATTAAAGCTTAGATGTACAACGTAGCAAAGTTGAGGGGGAAGCAGGAGGATTGGGTTCTCTTTGTAGATCTCGCCACTCCCGTCTGGCAAATTGATCAAAAGATTGCTTTGGTTTACCTTTTACAATTTTGTTGCTGTCTGCTTTCTTTAAGAGACAAACTTTGACAACTGTGTTCTTTGGAATTCTTCAGAATTCATGTTGCACTATCAATAATGAAAGAAAATGCCAACCGTCCAGAAATGATAAGAAATTATTCTCGCCTCCATGCATATCTGTACCGTAGGGCAATCGGACACCTCCCCACTACTTCAAAGACAGTTCCTGCACTTGGCAATATTGTTTGGTGTTTGGTGGCTGAAACACGGCGGTGGAACTACAGACAGCCCGGCACCCGGGTGAATCGCCCGTTTGTGGGGGTCCGGTGGGTGAATCACCCCATGTGGGGTTCCTGAGGGTAAATCACCCCATGTTGGGGGTCTGTGGTGGTGAATCACCCTGGTGTGTGGGTCTGGGGGGGGGGTGTGAATCACCCCGGTGTGTGGGTCTGGGGGGGGGGGGTGAATCACCCTGGTGTGTGGGTCGGGGGTGAATCACCCTGGTAGGGGGTCGAGGTGCCGGAGCAGCCCGGTCAGTGACTCTGGGTGGGTGGAGGGACCAGACTGTCCCCAACTCTGCTGCTGCTGACGGGGACGTTGCTGGGTTTTCATCCCCGTGTGTCCGCTGCCCGGAGCCGTGTGTGTGTGTGTGTGCGCTGCCAACCCACAGCCTATGACAGTGCGGAGGTAGCCAGCTAGTCACCCGTGGCCGTTGCCGCCGACCTTCACCAACTCACCGACACCGCCGACCCTCGCTGCCTCGCCGGCACTGCCCCCTCGCTGCCTTCACCTTCATCCGCTGACCAGCTCTTCCGACACTTCGCCCGAGCGCCATTCCACTCCCCGCGGGCCACGACAAGCGACTCTGCCGGCCCTGACCACTCCACCGCCCACCAGTGGGCCGCAGCCGTCGCCTTACCAGAGTCCTAGGCTCAGCATCGGGCCTGGAGTCTCCACGCTGCACACTCTCACACCATGTGGTCTAATGCTCACCCTCCTCCCACAGGGAAGCTCAATAGACAATAGGTGCAGCAGTCGGCTATTCGGCCCTTGGAGCTAGCACCGCCATTCAATTTGAGCGTGGCTGATCATCCACAGTCAGTACCCTTCCCACCAGGGGTGCCGTATGATGGCTGCTCCGCCGGCAGACTTTGTTTTTTCAGCTTTTTTTTTCATTTTTAGTGTTTGTTTAGAGTTTGTTTTAATGTTCTTCTTGGTTCATGGTTTCTTGGTCCTCCAAAATATTCCAAACTAAATTTAAACTGGAGGTGGTGGAGCGAGGACTTAAGCCAGAAAGGGTTTTTGGGAAGAAACAGCTACCTTAAATTTAGTTGCATCTGGTTGAGTAACTACAGTAGGGTGGAGATTATTCTATGCTTTAATTGTGCGGGGGAAGAACGAATTGCTGTACACATCTGTCTTGGTAGCTGGAATCACAAATTGGATCGAATGCCCTCGTCTGCTCCTAATTGGTTTGGGTTTGGTGTTGGTCTTGTAATCTATGTCGAGCTGACCATTTAACATTTTGTAAAAACAGGTGAGCTTCACGCCTGACTTGCTGAGGGTTCCACCCCAGTGAATTCAGAAGTTTGGTAACACTCACTTCTCTCTCATAGGTGTTAGTAACAAATCAAGCTGCCTGTCTTTGGACACGTTCGATGAAAGAAATGTTTTTATTTGTGTATGGGTCCCATGCAGCAACTGTGTAGTCCAAATGATGTCTAATGTGGGTGAAGTATGGCTTCTCCTTGACAGACCTTGAACAATGATGAAAGTTGCGTCTCAGAAAATTTAGGACACGTTGCTTTCACCGTTGCATGACGAGTCTGACCATTCCAACGCAGTTCATTCTGCAATTTGATGCCAAGATACTTGGTTTGTTTGTATTCTTCAAGGGTGGCACCAAGTCTATTGTAAGATGTTTCACCTGGTTTCCTCTTTCTGGTGACACGCATGGTTTCACATTTGGACGGGTTGAACTGCATGCCCCATTGTTGTGACCACTCAACCATTGTATCGAGATCCTTTTGGAGAGCATCTTCATCATCAGCTGACTTAATTGGACGGTACAACAAACAATCATCAGCGAATAGTCTGGTCGTGCTTGCGACTTTTTCATGGATGTCATTTATGTAATCAAAAACGGATGTGCCCTGAGGTGTACCACTCAACACTGGATCATCCAGCGTGGGGGAGTTGACATCACCCCGATGCGGGAGCTTGATCGCGTCGATGTGGAGGGCCAAAACGCCACCGGCTACGGGAGTCAAGAACATCCCGTCAACGGAGGGCTCGAGGCCCCCGACCGCGGAAGAACAAAGGGAAGAGACTTGAACTTTATTTCGCCTTCAATCACATTGGGGAATGAGTAGGAATCAGTGCGGCGGATGTTCATGTGAAAATGTATTTTGGGTGATCTGTTACTTTTTATTTATAGGACTGACTTGGCAAATGAAATTCCTTGTATGTTGCAAAACATACTTGGCAAATAAAGTTCTATTCTGATTTGTTCTTGCCTTCTCCACATATCCCCTGACTCTGCTATCTTTAAGAGCCCTATGCAGCTCTCTCTTGAAAGCATCCAGAGAACCGGCCTCCACCACCCTCTGAGGCAGAGAATTCCACAGACTGACAACTCTGTGTGAAAAAGTGTTTCCTCATCTCCGTTCTTAAACTGTGGCCCCTGGTTCTTGATTCCCCAACATCGGGAACATGTTTCCTGCCTCTAACATGTCCAAACCCTTAATAATCTTATATGTTCAGGGCTCTCATGTAACATGTTTTCACTGTTTCCAGCACCCTATCTACATGCGATTCCACCTTCAGGGAACTATGCACAGTTATTCCTAGATCCCCCTGTTCCACAGCATTCCTCAATTCCATACCATTTACCATGTACGTCTTATTTTGATTTGTCCTGCCAACACGTAGCACCTCCCACTTATCAGTATTAAGTCCACCTGCCTTCTTCCAGCCCACTCTTCCAAATGGCCCAAATCTCTCTGTAGACTTTCAAAATCTACTTCATTATCCACAGCACCCCCTATCTTAGTATCATCTGCATACTTACTTATCCAATTTTCCACCCCATCATCTAGATCATTGATGTACATGACAAACAACAGTGGACCCAGCACAGATCCCTGAGACACCCCACTGGTCACCGGCTTCCAACCTGACAAACAGCCATGCACAATTACTCTTTGGCATCTCCCATTCAGCCGCTATTGAATCGATCTTGCTACTCCGCCATTAACACCCAAAGATTGAACCTTCTTAGCCAACCTTCCATGGGGAACCTTGTCAAAGGCCTTACTGAAATCCATATATTCAACATCCACTGCTTTACCCTCATCAATTTCCCGAGTAATCTCTTCAAAAAATTCAAGAAGGTTTGTCAAACATGACCTTCCAGGCACGAATCTCTGTTGACTGTTCTTGATCAGACCCTGTTTATCCAGATGCTTATATATATTATCTCTAAGTATCCTTTCCTTTAATTTGCCCACCACCGACGTCAAACTAACAGGTCTATAATTGCTATGTTTATTCTTTGAACCCGTTTTAAACAATGGAACAACATGCGCAGTACGCCAATCCTATGGCAGTATTCCCATTTCTAATGACATCTGAAAACGCAAAAGGTTTGCTTTGAAAATGGAAATCGTAGTTTGCTTTGAAAATGCAAAAGGTGGTTTGCTTTGAAAATGCGACAAGTGTTTTGCTTTTAATAATATAAAGGTGATTTGCTTTGAGGTTTGCTTTGAAACTGCAAATGTTGGTTTGCTTTGAAAACGCAAAAGATTGTTTACTTTGAAAATGCCAAAGGTTTGCTTTGAAAAAGGGGGAATTCCTTTAGGACCGAAATGAGGAAAACATTCTTTACACAGAGAGTGGTGAGTCTCTGGAATTCTCTGCCACAGAAGGTAGTTGAGGCCAGTTTATTGGATATATTTAAGAGGGCGTTAGATGTGGCACTGTGTGGCTAAAGGGATCAGGGGGTATGGAGAGAAGGCAGGTACGGGATACTGAGTTGGATGATCAGCCATGATCACATTGAATGGCGGTGCAGGCTCGAAGGGCCGAATAGCCTACTCCTGCACCTATTTTCTATGTTTCTAAAATGCAAAAGGTTTGTTTTGAAAATGGAAAATGTTTTCTTTGAAAATGCAAAAGGTATGCTTTGAAAACCCAAATGGTGGTTTGGTTTGGGAATACAAATGGAGGTCTGGTTTGAAAAGGCAAATGGTGGTTTAGTTTGAAAATGCGAATGGTGCTTTAGTTAGAAAATGTAAAAGGTGGTTTCCGTTGAAAATGCAAAAGGTGGTTTGCTTTCCAAAATGCAAAATGTGTTTTGCTCTGAAAATGCAAAAGGTGGCTTGCTTTGAAAATGCAAAAGGAGGTTTGCTTCCCAAATGCAAAATGTGTTTTGCTATGAAAATGCAAAAGGTGGCTATCTTTGAAAATGCAAAATGAGGTTTGCTTTGAAAATGCGATAGGCGTTTTGCTTTGAAAATGCTAAAAGTAGTTTGCTTTGAGGTTTGCTCTGAAAATGCAAATGGTGTTTTTATTTTGAAAATGCAAAAGGTGGTTTGGTTTTAAAAAATGCAAATGGTGGTTTGCTTTGAAAATGCAAAATGTTTCCTTTGGAAATGCAAAATGTTTGCTTTGAAAATGTAAAATATTTGCTTTGAGAATGCAAAACGAGAGAGAGGGGAGAGAGAGAGGGGCTGGTGAGGGTGGGCAGAGAGCGAGGGTGAGATAGTGAGAGGGGAACAGAGAGGGATAGAGAGGGAGAGAGAGACTTTCCGAGCAATTGAAAGAGAGAGGGAGAAAGAGAGAGAGAGAGATAGCGAGAGATTGAAAGAGAAGAGAGATAAAGATGGGGAGAGATAGAGGGGGGTAAAGAGAGGGCTAGAGAGTGAGGGAGGGGGGAGAGGGGGGGAGAGTGTGGGGAGAGAGATAGTGGGTAAGAGAGAGTAGGGGAAATAGAGAGGGGCGAGAAAGAGATGGAGAGAGAATGACGGAGAGAGGGGAGAGAGGGATATGGGCAGAGACAGAAAGGGGAGAGAAACAGAGAGACGGAGAGGGGGTAGAGAGTGGGGAGAGAGAGAGGGGAGAGAGATGGGATAGAGGGAAGGATGAGAGCTAGAGGGGGAGGTATTGAGAGGAGTACGGACGGAGAGAGAGAGAGAGAGATGGAGAGGGAGATAGAGATTGAAAGATAGAGGGAGAGAGAGAGAGAGAGAGAGTGGGGGGGGGAGAGATGGAGAGGGAGATAGAGATTGAAAGGGAGGAAGAGAGAGAGAGAAGGTTAGATGGAGAAGTTGACATAGAGAGAAAACGGAGAGCGAGAGAGATGGAGAGAGAGAGAGAGAGAGAGAGCGAGAGAGAGATGGAGAGGGAGATAGAGATTGAAAGATAGAGGAAGAGAGAGAGAGAGAAGGTTAGATGGAGAAGTTGAGATGGATAGAGAGAATACGGAGAGCGAGAGAGAGAGATGGAGAGAGAGAGCGAGAGAGAGATAGGTGGAGGGAGAGAGATAGATAGATAGATAGAGAGAGAGAGAGAGAGAGGGGGGGGAGAGATGGAGAGGGAGATCGAGATTAAAAGGGAGAGAGAGAGAGAAGGTTAGATGGAGAAGAGATAGATAGAGAGAATACAGAGAGAGAGAGATGGAGAGAAAGAGAGCGAGAGAGAGAGAGATGGAGATAGAGATTGAAAGATAGAGGAAGCGAGAGAGAGGGTTAGATGGAGAAGTTGAGATGGATAGAGAGAATACGGAGAGCGAGAGAGAGATGGAAGAGAGAGAGAGAGAGAGAGAGAGAGAGAGAGAGAGAGAGAGAGAGAGATGGGGAAAGAGAGGTATGAAGATTCACTTCTCTAACTTCAATTAGCCCTTGCTTTCCATCTTGCTCCGCTTCCCCTTCCCAGTTCTGTGGCAGCATTCCGACGGCGGCGGCGAGCCGATCTCGGAGCGGTGGCAGCGTTCCGACGGCGGCGCCGAGCCGATCTCGGAGCGGTGGCAGCGTTCCGGCGGCAGCGGCGGCCCGACCTTGGAGGCACGGCCGCGGGCCCGGTGGACTCGGTCGCGGGCCCGGTGGACGAGATCGTCGGGAGCTCGCAGCTCACAGGTTGGTGACCTCATCTCCGCAGCTCCCGCAACAACAGCTTTGTCCGCTGGACTGGAGGGCAGCAACTTCAACCGCCGCAGGCCGCGGAGGTTGAACCGGCCCGTTCGCGACCTTTGCATTCAGCCGCGGGACTGACTTACTTACCATCGCCCGGCGGGGTCACAACATCCGAAGCCTGGATCGTCTCGGCGCAGAGAGAGAACAAGGAGGGAAGCGACAAGGTCTTTAAGACTGTTGCCTTCCATCACAATGAGGAGGTGCCGGGTGGATGTTAAATTTGTGTTCATTGTGTGTTTTTGTCATTTTTATTATATGTATGACTGCAAGGCTACCAAATTTCGGTCAGACCGAAAGGTCTGAATGATACTAAAGGTCCAAGATTCCAAGATTCTCCCACCAGTCTTATTCTATCCGACTACATTGTATCTCTGCCCCGCAGACTCCTGTGACATTAGTCTGAAGAGGATCTCGCCCCGAAACGTCACCCACTCCTTCTCTCCGGTGATGCTGCCTGTCTCGCTGATTTACTCCAGCATTGGTTGTATATTCACGCTACAGAGTGTCCCTCCATTTGTGCTACCGTACATTTTATCACTTCATCAGCGCTACATGTGTCCCACTCCACAATATGTCACTACATCAGTAATGTGCCATAGTGTGCCACTCCATCAGTATTACCCCACAGTGTGAGACTCCATCAATGCCCGACCTCAGTGAGTCACTCCAGCAATACTCCTCCACAGTGTGTAATTCCATCTGTACAACCCCACAGTGTGTAATTCTATCTGTACGAGCACACAGTGTATTACTCCATCAGTACTACCCCACCCCGTTTGCCACTTCAAATGTACTATCTCAAAGTGTCACTCCATCAGTACATCCCCCAAAGTGTCACACCATTAGTACTACTCCTCAGTGTCATTCCTTCAGTACTATCCCACAGTGTTTCCCTCCAACAGCAGTACCATAGAATGTGTCACTACCTCAGTACTACCCCAAAGAGTGTCACTCCATCAGCACTGCCCAAAAACATATCATTACATGAATATGTGTCTCTCTATCAGGGACAAAGTGTCATTATGTCAGTGCTACCCCACAGCGTGTCATTACATCAGCACTAGCCGCACTGTGCCACTCCATCACGACAATCCCACAGTGTGCCATTCCAATAGAGCTTCCCCACAGTGTGTCACGCCACCAGTACTCTTTCAGTGTCGTTCCAGCAGTGCTGTCCCACAGTGTCACTTCCATCAGTACTACCCCACAGAATGTCAGTCCATCTGTACTACACAGTGTGTCAGTCCATCAGTACAATCGCAAATTGTCACATCATCAGTACTACCCCATCTTTTGTCACTTCATCTGCACCATCCCACAGTGTTTCACTCCATCAATACCACCACAGTGTGTCCCTCCATCAGTACCACCACAGTGTGTCCCTCCATCAGTACCACCACAGTGTGCCCCTCCATCAGTACCACCACAGTGTGTCATTCCATCAGTACCACCACAGTGTGTCCCTCCATCAGTACCACAACAATGTGTCCCTCAATAAGCACCACCACAGTGTGTCATTCCATCAGTACCACCACAGTGTGTCCCTCCATCGGTACCACCACAGTGTGTCCCTCCATCGGTACCACCACAGTGTGTCCCTCCATCAGTACCAACGCAGTGTGTCCCTCCATCAGTACCACCACAGTGTGTCCCTCCATCGGTACCACCACAGTGTGTCCCTCCATCGGTACCACCACAGTGTGTCCCTCCATCGGTACCACCACAGTGTGTCCCTCCATCAGTACCACCACAGTGTGTCACTCCATCAGTACCACCACAGTGTGTCCCTCCATCAGCACCACCACAGTGTGTCCCTCCATCAGTACCACCACAGTGTGTCCCTCCATCAGTACCACCACAGTGTGTCCCTCCATCAGTACCACCACTGTGTGTCCCTCCATCAGTACCACCACAGTGTGTCACTCCATCAGTACCACCACAGTGTGTCCCTCCATCAGTACCACCACAGTGTGTCCCTCCATCAGTACCACCACAGTGTGTCACTGCGGCAGATCTGCCCCATTTTTATCCCTCCATCATTACTATCCCACTGTGTGTCACTCCATCAGTGGACGGAGGGGGGGGCAGCCCAGAGAGGGGGAATAGAGAGCGTAGGAGAGAGAGTAACAGTTCATAAAGAGTGGCATCCGTGAGGATGGAGGGAGAGAGGCAGAGAGGATGTAGAGATGCTGCATCGTTCGCCGTTTTATTTAGGTTTAGGACAATTCTGAGGCGGCAATGGTTCTGTTCTCTGAGTGTCGTGAGTCTCTGGGTCGTTCCTCCTCAGAGGTGATGAAGGCAGAGAATGTTATTGTCCCATGGTATAGTCAGATCTATTCCAGGCAAGCACGGAGTGAATGGTCACCGGGTCAGTCAGCAGGAGTGTGGGGTTGAGGTCACAGTCAGTGAAGCCGCGATCATATTGAGTGGTGAAGCAGCATGGAGGAGGTGGGGGGGCATTTTAGTCTGAGGTGATGTGTTGAAGTAATTGCTCAACCTGTGGACAAAGGTCGCCCAGTCCAGTCCACCTTCAAACTGGGCACCAGAAGTCCTGAGACGGTCCCTGGAATTTGTGATTGCCTTGCTAGTGAATCGGATTGAAGGAAATCAGACAAACAACATAGTTGGGAGTTGGATCTGATGGAGTTTGAAAATCCCCTTTGCTGGAACAATGCCGCCGCTCCCAATTTCCATCCCTCAGTATCTTCGCCACAATTCCCAGTCTTTGGAGTTTCTCAATCAATTCCCTAATTAAATCACAACCTGTCTCAGCAGGGATTTCACTCGGCTGATGTCATCTGTTTGTGAATCATTTCTAAATCTCTATTTTTAAACTCTGTTGAAACTTCACTGTCCCGGTGGAGACGGAAAGCGGTATAAAATCTCCAGGAATGTTCTGCCCCAGCATTTCATTCGGAGACATTACCGGCAGCTCACGGGGACACGTCGCTGGGCAGAGAAAATGGGGCAGCAATATCAGGAATATTTCGACGTGGAGAAAATCCTGTACGTGATCATTGCTGCCGTTGGAGTCCCTGGTAAGTGAGCAGAACAATTCAAGTTTTATAACTCCATCCGTGTGTTAACTGGTGTTGACCTGATTCTGATCATGTGACAAGTTCCCAACTGATGATCGGTGTACAAGAATTTGTGAAGATTATCAATCCTCTCAGTGAAATATTTGTGAATTAACGCTGTTGTGATTTTTCGTATTTAATAGAGCAGGAAACGAACCCTTTCTTTTCTCACTACCGGCCGGAAGCCACTAGAAGGTTGTTCTTGCCTTAAGTGGCATCTTGCCCAGAGTTGTCCCAGTGCTCGGTACAGGCAGGCAGGCAGCTCTCCGTGACGGTGTGACTGGGAGAGAGGGGTTCACATTGTGAAGTTCACTGTGTGTAAGTTATTGATCAGAGTGAACAGCCGCTCCTGTGGACACTGGGTCTCACTCAGTATAGAGTCTGTCACAGTCGGATTCCACAGCCAGTTGGTCAATAATTGGATCCATTTCCTGGACTAGTGGCCGCGGATCTACCGGCGTGTGTGTGTGTGTTTGTGTGTGTGTGTGTGTGTGTGTGTGTGTGTGTGTGTGTGTGTGTGTGTGTGTGTGTGTGTGTGTGTGTGTGTGTGTGTGTGTGTGTGTTGTTGCGGAACTGAACGCACTGTGGAATGAATCCATTAACGGAGCCACTCTGCTGCTGCCGGATTATGTTGTCCCTGCCTTCCCTCTGCAAGCCTTCCACCTCGTCCCCATCAGATGCCGAGGTCCCAGAGCCTTGGTTAAACGCCGCCGGTCGCTCACGGTGAAGTCTGTGAAAGCTGCCCCATCAGAGACTATGAGCAGGAGCAGGGTTAACTATAGAAAATACCATTGCGCCCATTGTAGGGGATGGCTGCTCGTTCCCTCCTTTACCTCGCCCGCCCGTCGCCTTATCTCTATCCCCTGAAGCAGGCAGGCAGGTCGGGCGCAGTCGGAGCCGGTTCTGACATTGTTAAACTTGCAGCAGCCGCGCACCGACTCCAACACTCCTGATCTTGAGCTGAAAGTCGAGCCGGTGTTCAGCCCCGGAGACCGTGTAGACTAAATGCCCAGTGTCCGTTCCCTTGTCTTTCGGCAGTGAATTTAGTGGCGATTGTGATCCTGTCCCGGGGAAAGTGCGGCCTCTCCACCTGCACCACTCGCTACCTGGTGGCCATGGCAGCGGCCGATCTACTGACCGTCATCACCGAGGTCGTCTTGCATTGGATCCGAAAGCATTACTTTTATTGGAGTTTCCTGTCCATCACCCCTGTGTGCCGTGTTATCCGTGTACTGAAGTGTGCAGCTACAGACTGTTCTGTCTGGTTCACCGTCACTTTCACCTTTGATCGCTTTGTCGCCATTTGTTGCCAGAAGCTGAAAACTAAATATTGCACCGGGAAAACTGCGGCTGCGGTTCTGGCAACAGCCGGCGTTCTGCTCTGTCTGAAAAACCTTCCCCGCTACTTCACACTGGAACCCTGGAGAATCATCGACAATGTCCCGTGGGACTGTGTCACGGTGGACAGTTATTTCACTCACCCTGGGTGGGTGGCATTTGACTGGATCGACACGGTTTTAACTCCGTTCCTCCCTTTCGCTGTAATCCTGCTGCTCAACGCTCTGACAGTCCGCCACATTTTAGTGGCCAGTCGGGTCCGTAAGGGGCTGAGGGGTGAGAGCAAGGGGGAGAACCGCAGTGACCCGGAGATGGAGAGCAGGAGGAGGTCTGTGGTTTTACTCTTCACCATCTCCGGCAGCTTCATCCTCCTGTGGCTGACGATTGTTGTAAACTTCATCTATTATCAGATCACAGTACTTGGAAACGATGCGAATGATTCTCAATATATCTTTGGCAACGTCGGGTTTTTGCTGAGGAATCTCAGCTGCTGCACCAACACATTTATTTACGCGGTGACCCAGTCCAAGTTCAGGGAGCAGATGAAGAGTGCGGTGAAATATCCGTTCACCTCAGTGCTTCATCTCATTAATAAATCCCCGCCCTGAGCGCATCCATCCCAGAGGCGGCCGTAGTGTCTCCGCTCCAGGCTCCGGCTCCTGACATTCACCACCGGAGCCATGAGGGAGGGAGGAGCAGGCCAAAGTTGACTGGAAAGAAGAAAGATTCACTGGAAATACGAAAGATTCCAAGCGGAGTTAGTATGGGGCGACCGTGGCTGAGAAGGGACATCAGGGACAGTATAACAATAAAAATAAAATAGAAGAAGTACAAGGTAGCAAAGATGAGCGGGAAGCTAGAGGATTGGGTAATGTTTAAAGAGCAACAGAAAATAACTAAAAAGGCAATCCGGGGAGAGAAGATGAGGTTCGAAGTTAATCTAGTCAAGAATATAAAGCAGGATAGTAAAAGCTTCATTAGGTATATGACGAGGAAAAAGAATAGTGAAGACCAAAGTTGGGCCCTTGAGGACAGAAACAGGTGAATTATTATGGGGAACAAGGAAATGCCAGAGGAGTTGAACAGGTACTTTGGATCCGTCTTCACTAAGGTCGACACAAACAATCTTCCTGATATACTAGTGGCCAGAGGATCTGGGGTGACGGAGGGCCTGAAGGAAATCCACATTAGGCAGGAAATGGTGTTGGGTAGACTGGTGGGACTGAAGGCTTATAAATCCACAGGGCCTGATGGTCTGCATCTTTTTCTTTTCGCGTTTCGTTCTCTTTCTCTTCCATATATAATTTCAGATTCATTTTATTTTTTCCGCCCCGAGCTCTTGTTTGTTTTTAAGCGGTGTTTTGGCCCGGTCTTCGTCCGAGCTTGGCGGAGAAGGGGGGGGGGGGGGCGTGAGAGGAGGGGAGGAGGAGTAGAGATTAAAAAAACTGGGACATGGTGTTTTACCATTAAAAATATATATTTGCACACACACTCACGCTCACGCTCACGCTCGCTCTCGCACACACACACACACACACACACTCTCACTCTCTCGCTCTATCTCACACCTACACTCTCTCACACACACTCTCTCTGGGGAGTGTGGGAGATTCGGGAGGGGAGGGGGAACCAACGAGGGTCGTCGATCGCGGAGGGGGGACTTACCGGGGGAGGGGGCGGGAGAGGGGAGTCTGTCCCCCAAACATGGGATCACACCAGGCACGTGCCGTCAGGATAGGCAAGGTCGGCACTGCCTATGACTAAAATTATAGCATGGTAATTACTAAATATAAATGGTAAAGGCAGGGGAGAATTATGCCTATGTAAGAGATCGATCTATTAGGTAGGCATCACTCTCCGTGCCTTTCATCCGGCGCGCTTGTAACCCTTGAAGGTCTGTGCAGCCCACGTGCCGTCAGCGCTGCTTCAAGCCGTCAATCTCAAGCGGGGCTGAAGGCAGCTGAAACTCTGCCTTTGCAGCAGCCTACTGCACATGCGCAGCGCTTGTTTCTTAGCGGCGTTATCAAATATGGATTGTCATTATTTTAAGTGCATCTTAGGAAACAGAGAGAGAAGAATGGAATTTGTGTGAGAATAACTTGGCAAGTACATTTCTTGGTGTGTGTTTTTTTAAATACCGTATTGCCCGGGGTGTGGGGGTGTGGGGGTGGGGGGAGAGTTCATTTCATAGCGTTCGGGAGTCTGGCCCGGGGTAAAGTACGGGGAGGGCACGAATGTTGTGAAGGAGGGGATCGGGATAATGCCACTTGCGACGTTCCTTGCACGGAGCCACTGCATTGAGGATGGTAAGAAGCAGCTCGGTTGGCTTTGAGCGGCAGTCAGGCCGGACAACGGAACCGGCCGCCACCTCAGCGCCTTCTGCCGGCCCCCGCTCACCTCTGGCAGCTCTCCGTCTAAAAACCTCTCTCCTGCCGCTCACCTGCCTCATTCATGTCCCGCAAATACTTAAATTCCAACAACGCGATTGAGGTTACTCGGCTGTGGGAATTTAAGGATTTACGGGAAGAGGATGACATGAGCGAAGTCGACGAGCGGCTGATGAGAGGTGTTCCAACGGAGAGCACTGCCAGAGGTGAGCGGGCCGGGCTGAAGTGGTAGCGATTTATGCTGTCAGCTCCCGGCGGCCGCTCGCAGCTACCCGAGCTGCTTTTATCCCCGGCTACAATGCGTGTCTGCGCGCCCGGAGAGCTGCGGCAGCGGTGAGTGAGTGAGTTACTGCCATTATCCCCGACCCCCTCCTTCTCAACACTCCTGCCCTCCCCGCAACTTTACCCCTGGCACAGACGCTGTGAAAGGAACACTCCCCCCAATTGGACCCTTGAGCAAGTGTTGTCATTTAATAAGATGACAACTGATTCAACGCTTTTTCCTGTACTCCCGTTTTTTCCCATCATCTCTCCACCTGCCATCACACTTCACCCCCCACCCATTCAGTAATTAAGAATGAAGGAGACTAGGAAGCCTTGGGGAAATTGAATTCTTTCTGTTTTTTTGTATTTTTTTATTTTTACGGAGTGAACATTCTGCGCATGCGTGGTTTAATTTGTTTTTAAAGCCAACTGAATGCCTACCATGAGTAATTATTCACGGCACATACCTGCCCCTTCTACGCCCCTCTACCCCGCTCTACCGCCTCTACCCCCCCCTCCCTCCTCCCCACCCCCTTATAACCATATAATCATATAACGGAAACAGGCCTTCTCGGCCCTTCCAGTCCGTGCCGACCATTGATTTTCCACTAGTCCTATCTACCTGCACTCAGAACATACCCCTCCATTCCCTTCCCGTCCATATACCTATCCACTTTACTTTTAAATATTAACATCGATCCTGCCTCCACCACTTCTGCTGGAAGGTCATTCCACACTGCCACCACTCTCTGAGTAAAGAAGTTCCCCCTCATGTTACCCCTAAATTTCTGTCCCTTAATTCTCATGTCATGCCCTCTTGTTTGAATCTTCCCTACCCTCAATGGGAAAAGTTTATCCATGTCAACTCTGTCTATCCCTTTCATCATTTTAAAGAACTCAATCAAGTCCCCCCCTTAACCTTCTGCGCTCCAAAGAATAAAGAGCTAACTTATTCAACCTTTCTCTATAACTTAGTTGCTGGAACCCAGGCAACATTCTAGTAAATCTGCTCTGTACTCTCTCTATTTTGTTGACATCCTTCCTATAATTAGGCGACCAAAATTGTACACCATACTCCAGAATTGGTCTCACCAATGCCTTGTGCAATTTTAACATTACTTCCCTACTCCTATATTCAATGCTCTGATTTATAAAGGCCAGCACACCAAAAGCTTTCGTTACCACCCTATCTACATGTGATTCCACTTTCAGGGAACTATGCACAGTTATTCCTAGATCCCTCTGTTCCACAGCATTCCTCAATTGCCTACCATTTACCTTCTACGCTGCTCTACCGCCTCTATCCGCCTCTACCACCTCTTCCCCCTCTACCCCCTCTACCCCCTCTACAGCCCTCTACCCCCCTCTGCCCCGCGCTACCACGCTCTACCGCCTCTACCTCCTCTACCGACATCTACCCCTCTCTACCCCGCTCTACCGCCTCTATCCGCCTCTACCACCTCTTTTTTTTGTACCAAGAAGACAAGCGATCAATTTATAATACCATACAGTGCTGGGAGGGAAGGGAAGCCCAGAGGGCTGATACAAAGTCCGCTCCCTTCTGAAAATGAGCGTTAATGGCGAATCAGGGGGTTGGAGAAATAAAAAAGACAATAATAAACAATAATACAGCTTAAGAATGAAAATTAAAAATATGAAATTAAGAATATGAAAAAACATAAAATAATAAGGTATAGTATGAGATAGGAATCAACAGGAGTAGTCTGAGCTCATAAATAGCAGTACAAAAATCTGGAGATCAGAACTCAGGGCACGATGAGAAACTTTTTAAGCTCAATCTTAAAGGTGGCTAAGGAGGTGTGAGACTCTAATGACAGAGGCAGAGTATTCCAAAATTTAGGACCTTTAAAAGTAATGCAATGTTGGTGTTTGGATGTTCGACAAAACGGAAGATGAAGATAATTTCTTCTTCTGGTTGTGTAATGGTGAATATTAGAAGAAAGGGTGAAAAGATCATGAAGAGAAACAGGCAAACCATGTTTACGTTTAAGATATTTGAAAATAAAAATACATATTTGGAATGCATTCTGTTTATCTACAGACAAATTTGCGTACTTCTTGAAAAGAGGGGCAGAAGGTGAATTTGAGTGAGAAATTAATCTCATAAATTTCTTCTGTGTGATGAGTAGCTTAGAAAGATAGGAAGGATAGGTAGAACCCCAAACAATATTACAATAATTGAAATAAGGGAAAATCAAACTGTAATATATTGTTAGATGGGAAGACGGGTGAATATATGCACAAACCTTTCTCAGAATACCAAGCATTTTCATTGATCTTCTGCAGAAAATATTGATATGTTCTTTCCAAGTTAAATTTTGATCAACGGTTACTCCTAAAAGTTGTGTATATGTTACTTCAGGAATTCCATGTCCATTGATAAAAAAGTAGATTTGTCTTTGAGAAAAAAATGTTTTTATTGCAGAAGATCATGTAATTGCATTTTTTGATATTGAGAGAGAGCCTGTTCACTTCAAACCACTTAGAGACACGAGACATGTCTTCATTAAGTAATTACACCAATGATTTTAGATCACTATGTGAAGCTATAAAATTGGGGTCATCGGCAAACAGGATAGGAAGAAGTACTCTACAAGTATAGGATAAGTCATTTATATAGTTCAAGAATAGTAAAGGACCAAGGATGGAGCCTTGTGGTGCCCCACAGTGAATTCACAATTTATTGGATGAGTTTCCATTTAGATAGATAAATTGCACTCTATTTGCTACATAGTTGGTTAACCATAGAAGCGCTACATCCTTTACCCCATATCTATTGAGGTTAGAGATTCACATTGAATGGTTGACTATATCAAATGCCTAGGATAGATCTAGAAAGACACCAAGAGCAAATTTATTTCCATCTAGAGCAGTAGGGGTGTTATTAATAAGTTGTAATAATGCATGCTCCGTAGAGTACTTCTTCCTAAAGCCATATTGATGGTTATACAAAATATTATTAACAGTTAGATGGTTTAGGATTTTTTTGTATATATTTTTATTAGAGGCCAAACGTATTACAAATAATATAATATTTTTTTCAGATATGCATATTACATATTTCCAAAATTATATGAGTGTTACAAAGCAATATATAAGCCTCAATTTTTTTAATAGTGAAGAGAAAAAAAAGAGTAAAAAAAGAATATATGTTTAATTTTAAAAGTGTGATTATAATTTTGATTAAATGTGAGAAGAGAAAGAGAGAGCAAAAAAATAAAAATTAAAAAATAAAAACAAAAACAAAAAAAATTAAAAATCCATATAACTAACAAACAATTATTATACTTAAAGATAGAAAAAACAGTATACATCTTATCAATGAATAGAACAATTTCTGATAATATATATATAGAGACAAGTGTATAAATCTAAGATTAAACCTTTTCATTTGATCTTTCCACCGGGTACTTGTTGAGTTTCAATGCTGAGCCCAGCTACCCCTTCATATAATCAGTGAATGGAGACCACATTTGTTCAAAAAGTTCATGTTTATCCATTAGGATAAACCTAATTCTCTCCAGTTGCAACGTCTCCAACATTTCCACTGTCCACATTTTGATTGTAGGGGATAATGGTTCCTTCCAAAATTTTAATAATAATTTTTTTTCCAATCATTAAACAATAATCAAGAACATTTCTTAGATTTGCTGTTAATGTTTGATTTGAATCTAAAACACCAAATATTATTAGCTTTAGGTCAGGATTTAATGTAATCTTAAGAACTATAGAAATAATTTTAAAAATCTCAGTCCAATAACTATTAAGTTTTGTACATATTACAAAACTATGAGTTAAATCAGCTTCTATATGCTGACATTTATCACACAATGGTGATATATTAGGAAAAAATCTATTGAATTTCTTTTTTGAGTAATGTAATCTATGTAATACTTTGAATTGTATCAAAGTATGTCTGGCATTTAACGAACAACGATGTATACGTTGTAAGCTTTCTTCCCAAAAATCTTTTAATATCGGTAAAGCAGTTTCATTTTGTCGAAATGGTTCTGTTGTTGGTATTTCCCTGTCCAATATATGCTATTAATTTCTCTGTGTTTGGATGCTTATTAATCACTTCATCCAGTAAACATGGTTCTCTATTTCTATAATCTTGCGTATTTGATTTGACATAATCTCTGATTTGAAAATATCTAAGTAAGTTATTTGCATGCAATCCATAAATCTCTTTCAACTCCTGAAATGAGAGAAATTTCCCATTCCTGTAAAGATGTTCTATCCTCATAATTCCTAAAATTTTCCAATGTCTAAACTCCACATCAATGGTTTAGGATTCTTGTGTACACTAGACTTTCTATGATTTTTGAGAGACAGGGGAGAATAGATATTGGGCGGTAATTACCATATTCTTTAGGGTCACCTGATTTATAGATGGGTATGACTTTGGCAATCTTTAAATCTTGAGGAATTACACCAGATTCGAGATATAAAGAAAAAAAAATGTGCTAGTGGCTCAGTAATGTGATCAATATATATTTTTAAAGAAAGTGGTTCTAACTCCATCATGGCCTTCTGCAGAGTTCTTTAGACTCACAATTATGTTGTAGACTTCTTTGGGACAAGGGGGACAAAGTAGAGAATTGACCGTTAATCAATTTACAAGGGTCTTCATTGGCGTCCTTAACGGTTGAAGCCAAGGAGGACCCAACGTTGACAAAACATCATTAAAACCATCAACTATCTCCTTTGGGTTATGAATAGTACCATCTCTTCCTAACATCTCTCTGAGCACAGCAGGTGGGGCTTTTTTACGATTTAGCACTTGGTTGATGAGGTTCCAAGTTGATTTGATGTCATTTGACGCTTGCATTAATTTATCAGTAAAGTATTTCTGTAAAAATTATGTTTGTAAACTTTATATGATTCCACATTGAATTGTGTGGGATACAAAATAGATTCCTTGTATAGTTTATTTTGAATCAAGATGCGTTTCTTCAATTCTTTAGTGAACCAGGGTTTGTCAAATGAGGCAGCTTTCTTAAACTTGGTAGAAATTAAGGGAAAACATTTCTCCAATGAGGTATTAATAAGGGAAAGGAATGCCTGATGAGCTTCATTGACATCTTGCAGCCTAAGAACCTCATCCCATGATTGTCCACCAATTAAACATTTAAAAGCTTCCATATTTCTATTGGTATATTTGCGATATTCTGTTCCCTTATGATCACAGCTATTGCTTTTACTTATTCTGTTTGAGTTGATATGTACAATTTGGAATATAAGGAGATGATCAGAGATATCAGCTAACAATATACCAGATGACATTTTGTAATCCAGACAGTTTGCCAAGATGTTATCAATGAGTGAAGCTGAGGTGCTGGTTATTCTCGTCGGTTTATGTATCAATGGATAAAGTGAGTTGAAAAGAGAACATTAAGGAAATCAGTCGAGAGAGGTGAATCACTTTTAGGGAGGTTGATGATTAAGTCTCCAAGTAGAAAACACATTTTACGTTCTTTGGTTATCATTTCTAGCGTCAGACAGAGGGCATCAATAAAGTGACGGAATCAGAATCTGGAGGTCTGTAACAAATTGATGAACTGATCGTCAGAGTAATATTGACATGATACATTACCATTCTTCAAGCCATCACAGTTCATATCAGGATTATAGAGTTCATCATGCCTGTCATCATTATCAGTATTACATGTGATGAAAGGATTAGAGGCTATAGAATTGTCCTGAGTTTGACCATTATCTGTGAGTGAGCTTAAAGAGTTCACATCCATAAAGAAGAGTTTAAAAAAGGTAATGCAGCAGCATCCAACACTGACCATTCCGGCAGGGAGTAGACTAGGCTACCGTCTCACTTGATGCTTTGCGTTGGTTGGCAGGATGGACAATAAGACGGTCGTGCCTTAAGTAAGCAGTGTCCCCGCGATCCCGTGCTGCACGCATTGCTGGGAGCAGCTCCTTCCGCTTTTGGCGAAATGCTTCAGTGAAATCTTCATTGAAGAAAATGGCTGTACCTTTGAGGAATTTGGCCTTTGCGAGGACCGCCTGCTTATCCTTGTATCGGAGGAACTTAACCGCCACTGGTCTGGATCTGCCATTCTGAGCTGGTTTGGCTGTACGGTGTACACGCTCCATCTCTATGGCGTGCTGTTGACCCATTTTCAGATTTTACACCAGTAGTTTACGGACTTTATCCTCCGACTCAGCCCACGTCTCATTAGGTGATTCAGGTAGACCCTCAAAGACCAAATTATTCCTTCTAGATTGGCCCTCAAGGTAGTCCATCTTTGCATCTGTGGAGAGGCGCCCCTCACAGCCTTTGAGCCGCTCCGTCTGCAGTGCTTTCAATTCAGTAGAATGATTGCTGTAATTGGATTTGAGAGTGTCAACTTCATTTTGAGTGTACTGGAGACTCATTTTAAGTTCTTGGTTGTCTCTTGTTAGCTCATCTAGCCGTTTGTTCGACCTGCCCAGGATGAGTTTAATGAAGTCTTTAAAGTTATGCTGTTGTTGTTGAAGGAGCTCAGCGAAGTGATCTTTCTGTGAGTATAGCATTTCCTGGACCTGTGTTAGCGTAACATAGGCCATCCTGGAGGTCTGGAGGTAGCCTTGGCCAGCTGCAATCCTGGAGGCCTAGAATGTTGCCTGGGTTCCAGCAACTAAGTTACAGAGAAAGGTTGAACAAGTTAGGTCTTTATTCTTTGCAGCGCAGAAGGTTAAGTGGGGGGACTTGATTGAGGTCTTTAAAATGATGAAAGGGATAGACAGATTTGACGTGGATAAGCTTTTCCCATTGAGGGTAGGGAAGATTCAAACAAGAGGGCATGACATGAGAATTAAGGGACAGAAGTTTAGGGGTAACATGAGGGGAAACTTCTTTACTCAGAGAGTGGTGGCTGTGTGGAATGATCTTCCAGCAGAAGTGGTGGAGGCAGGATCGATTTTAACATTTAAAAGTAAAGTGTATAGGTATATGGACGGGAAGGGAATGGAGGCGTATGGTCTGAGTGCAGGTAGATGAGACTAGGGGAAAATAAATGGTCGGCACTGACTGGAAGGGCCGAGAAGGCCTGTTTCCGTGCTGTAATTGTTACATGGTTATGTGGTTATGTAGCTTGGGCTAGCTGATTAGACTGAAGGCCTGGGCGTAGCCTTGGAGGAAACCTGAGCTAGTTGGTGTTCTGGAGGCCTGGATATAACTTGGCTAGTTGTTAGCCTAGAGGCACAAGATTATCCAGGAGGTTACAGAGCGAAAGAGGCAGAGAACACCAGAAAGTATGGCGATTGTGTGGCCCGGCAGCGCTGCCTCCTCGCTAAAAACACTAAACAAAAACTCGGAGCTACAAGTCCTTGTCCTTGTCCTTGACAAGAACTAAACAAAACTAAACAAAGCACTAAACAAAGCACTACAAAGCACTCTAAACACTAAAACATGAAATAAAACTCAGAGCTCCAAGGACTTGCAGCCTCTCAGTTCGGTGCATGCGCACAAGAGAGTTTATTGTCCTATCTGGCACATGACAATAAACTCACTTGACGACTTGACTTGAGGCTTTATTCCTTTATTCATTTAACCCAAAGAGCTAAATCTAACTGTCTTGAAAACTTCCAGTGAATTGGCCTCCATTGCCATCTGTGGCAGAGAATCCCACAGATTCACAGATTCACAACTCTCTGGGTGAAAACGTTTTTCCACATCTCAGTCCTCAATGATCTACCGCTTATTCTTAAACTGTGACCCCTGGCTCTGGACTCTCCAATATAGGGAGCATTTTTCCTGCATCTTGCCTGTCCAAACCTTTAAGAATGTTAAATGTTGTTATTAGATCCCCTCTCATCATTCTAAATTGCGGTGAATGCAGGCCCAGCCGACCCATTATTTCATTCTTTGCTTTCATGCTGTAAACAGTGTATGTATGTATTGTTAGGTGTGTGTACCAATGTATGCAGCACATTAGCATCTGCACTGATGTAAAGCACTTTGGTCAACATGAGTTCTTTTTAAATGTGCGATACAAATAACATTGACTGACTGCCTGACTGATACCTTGATCTCATTGAGCTGCCATTATACACATGATACCAGCACAGGGGAGATTTGACCAGTGGAGTGTTTCCATTACAACCGCAATGTCCAGAAATTCAAACTACCTTGACAACTCTCTTTGCCTCCCTCTCTCCCCACTCCACTATCTCCCATTGATTCTGGTTTTCATCTGTGACTTAATTTACATCTGTCGCCTTTCACAAAATGTTGCCGGTGCCTGATATGAAAAGTACTTGATTTTCAGTCTGTTTATTTCCTGTTATAAACAGGATTGCGCGAATGGTGGTGAATTAATATGCAACGCTTCTGTTAGAAATGTAATGATGGCTGATTTGAACTTGGTGTACTTCTGCTCAAACTGTCTTGAAAAGGTTGCCATTATCTGTTTGTTCCCTCCTCACCACCAACCCACACCCCCCCCACTCTACACTCCACATATTATCTTGTTTCCTGCTCGCTCGATTTGCATCTGAGCCCTTTCATCAAAGGTTACCTGTGAAAAGTCCTTTGTTCTCAGTCTATGGATTTCCTGTTAAAAAGAGGGATGACTGTTGACATAAATGAAAATATATACTCTCAATTGTAAAGAAGTTAATCTTAATGTTGTATTGTTACTCAGGCAAACTTGATGCAGGTAGTGAATAACTGGCAATGATAACAGCCGCTGAGAGGTGCTGTTATTGACGTGTCAAGCACATGTGTGTCAATAAAGGTTTGTTTCCAGTTTGAGCAAGACTGATGCCACACTGTGTTTTTACTCCTCCGGAATTATCTTCGGTCTAGCACTGGGTAGGCTGCAAGAGTCGCTGCACAATTCACCTATGCTAACAGGTTATGGGCCCAGAGTTACCTAGAGTTACCCAGAGGTACCCAGAGACAGTTATCCAGGAATTTACCACCGAGAGAAACGTCACGACGTACCACGTGTCCGGTGATAGTTTACATGCTATGCTAGCACCACGAGTAGATCGGAGCGCCGAGTCGAGTAGCCGCTGGCCTTGGCTAGTTTTTGACGGAGATGAAAAGAACTATGAGCTGTGGGAGATGAAATCTTTGGGCCATCTTCGGTTGCAAAGGCTAAAGGATACCATCTTTAGAGCCTACCGACGATGAAGAAGGAGACGAGGCCAAAAATGCAGGGGCATATGCTGAGCTAATCCAGTTTCTGGATGACAAAAGTTTGTCGCTGGTAATGCGAGAAGCTGCGGACAATGGGCGGTAAGCGCTAACTATTTTGAGAGATTATTATGCGGGTAAGGGAAAGCCACGTATACTATGCCTGTAGTCAGAACTGACTTCACTTCAAAAGTTGAGCAGCGAGAGTGCAAGTGAATATGTTATACGGGCAGAAACAGCCATCACAGCATTGAGGAACGCTGTTGAGGTTTTGAGTGACGGACTGTTAGTTGCAATGATTCTGAAGGGACTGCCTGAATCTTTCAAACCATTTGCTATCCATGTCACGCAAAGTGAGCAGGCAATGCCTTTTGCCAAATTTCAAACTAAACTACGGAGCTACGAAGACACGGAAAAGATGCGTGCAGCAGCATCCGACGACAATGTCATGAAGGCGCTTGTGCAACCGAGTGGGAGACGCGCCACGACAAGTGCAAGTGACCGGGGTGTGGAGAGCGCGGACATTGTGTGCTTCAGGTGTGGCCTAAAAGAAAATAAATCCAGAGCATGGCAACGCAAGCAGTGGTGTAGTCACTGTTAAAGCACCACACATCGTGAGGCCCACAGGAGCCGTTGGAAGAGGAGGAGGGGGAGGAGCAACACCCGACCGGAAAGGATAAAAATCCAGCGGGGGGTTTGTTTTCCGAAATCCATACCGTTCCATTCGGAGAAGTGGATTTTTTTTAGGAAGCCGCTGATTGGTGGGGAGTGGACTAGGGTAAGCTGCTGATTGACAGTCATATTCCAGCAGTTTGTAGTGTACTTTGTATTGTGTTGATATTGTATCCTGTGTAAGGGGGGGTATGAAGGCCAGGGCAGTGTACTGTTGTGGATGTCAGATGTGGGAGGTCAGGGAAGCTGATAGCCCTCCAGACGTCCACATCTGCACCAGGTGTGTCGAGATGGGGCTCCTAAAAGGCTGTGTTAACCGTAACCAAACTTGACCAAATTAAACTCTTTCACAGTGAGGTCAGGATGAACTTGCTTTATGTGTTACGTGAGGCAGAAATGCGTCAAAACTTTCTTTAAAAAAAAAGAGAATTCCAGGAATGTACTTTGTGCCTTCCCTCACAGTGGGAACCATTGTGAGCAGTCGGCTGTGTGCAGCTTGGCTCACTTTTGCATTTTCACTTGGGTACAGTATGAATGAGAAGATGCTGGTACTGTTGATTGTCTGCTCCACGTCAGGGGGAAGGAGGGCTCAAATTAGGAACACTTCTCCATCCGTTTCCCACCACGGATGTCTGACCTGCTCAGTTCTACCGGCACTTTTGAGGGGAATGGACTGGTGACATGTCGGGCCTGGACACTGCTGTTCCTCCAGCTTGTGTCTCACCCTGTCAAAGTTTGTCTCTTAAAAAGCAGATAGCAACAAAATTGGTAAAGGTAAACCAGGGCAATCTTTAATTGATTCAATTTGCCAGATGGGAGTGGCAAGATCTACAATGAACACCAGCGTTGCTCAGTGCTTCTAGTGCTCCACTCCCAGAACGAAGGAAAGTTAGCACAAATGTTCTTATCAGTAAAACACTCCTAGCAAGTCTGAAAATGGCATGGCTGAAAGATTCCGTAGCATTTCAGAATATAGGAAAAGCTGGATCCAAATCAAGCTCATCCTATAACAAGTTATTATTTATCTCTGGAGCGTCAGATATCTTTTTTTCAATCTTGGCTTCTCTATGGCCTTGAAAGAAGCACATGTTATTACGCAGGCTTCCATCTTAATGTCTTTATTGAAAAGACAACCTGTCCTCCATATTGTCTTTCTATATAATTTGCAAAGTCATTCAGACTTGTCACCGAGCCATACTTTTGTTCTACTAGACCATGCTTTTGCAGTAGAACGACTATATTTTAGATTTGACTATTAGCTCTTTCAACCTCACTCTGGCATTGCAGGAGGCCCAGGACAGTAAGATGAGTGTGGGAGTGGGAAGGGGAGTTAAAATGGTTGGCAACCAGGCGATTCAGCAGGCCTTGGCAGACTGGGTGCAAATGTGGTGTGAAATGTACGCCTAGTCTAGATACAAGGTGAGAGAGTGCGTGTTTGAGAAAGAGCGTGTGTGAGAATGTGTGTGTGGAAGAGTGCGTGTGTGAGTGTGCATGTCTGAGCGAGTGTGTGTGTGAGGGAGTGCGTGTGTGAGTGTGCATGTGTGAGGGAGTGTGTGTGTGAGGGAGTGCGTGTGTGAGAGCGATGGTGTGAGAGAGGGTGTAAGTGTGTGTGTCAAATCTTCTCATGTTTTTGCAGTTTCCCCGCTTGAAAGGAATTTGATTTAACTACCCCAAAATGATGAACTGGATTCACTCAGACCAAACACATCTTTTCCACCTTTTATTTTGGCAGTTTTAGTCATTAGTCTTCATCAGTGGTCTTTAGTCTTTATCAGGTGAAAACCTTTAGACATAAAGGCAAAAAATATCCACATTACTGTAACAAAATATAAATAACAGTAAGTTCCATGTACCTGTTACATTCTGTAACATTCCAACTCATTGCAGCCATTTTGTCTTTTGAAATAATTTTCACATTTCATTAAAGGAAAATACAGATAATGCCCACTACTGTTACCAATTTTTTACCTTAATATCATATGAATCTTTCCTGTTGAACACATTTTCTCATATATATATATATATTTTAAACGCAATTATTTAAACCAACACCACACATAGCATATACGCATTAGAAATCAGCTCACATTATCCCTTAACCCCACACTGAAGCAGGATGCACTTTACATAGACAACAAACACTTTTTCAAACTTTCTCAATCAACACGTTAGCCAGACAAGTTTCTCAGACATTAAAGGGTTAAACAGAGTCTCAGGGCTCCTGTCTTCGGCTCGGTTCATTTAGAGTTCAGTCCTTACCGGTTGCCAATCGGGTCTGTAGAAAATCAGCCCTGCTTGCCTCTTCTGGCTATCGCGGCAGTCTTTTCGGACAGTCCTTTTCTTACTGTTCAGGTTTTGCACCCACAAGTTTCTTCCGTCTTCTTTCCTGGCTTCTGGTGCTGTGTGCCCCTTTAAAAAGCCCCGGGCAGAGCCCGGCAGGCTGGGGTTTCCGCCCACTTTAATCACTGTCTTGTGATTTCTATTTAGCATTTCTCTGCACCTGTCCTTTCATTTCAGTTTGACTTGACAGTGTGTGTGTGTGTGTGTGTGAGTGAGTGCGTGTGTGTCAGAGAGAGTGTGAGAATGTGTGTGTGAGAGAGTGCGTGTGAGAGGGTGCGTGAGAGAGCAAGAGAGAGACAGAATGTGTGAGAGAGATGGACTGTGTGTGTGAGACAGCAGGAGTGTGTGAGTGAGAGAGCAAGAGAGGGAATGTGTGAGAGAGTGTGAGTGTGTGAGAGAGGGAGTCTGTGAGAACAAGAGTCAGAGAGGGAGTGTGTGAGCGAGCAAGAGAGAGAGAGGGTGTGTGCACAATACCAAGAGAGAAGTTGTGTGAGAGACAGCAAGAGAGGGGTGCGTGTGTCAGCGAGAGTGAGTGTGCGTGTTAGAGAGAGGGACAGAGAGTGTGGCAGAGGGCTGGAGACGTGGGAGGGAGGAAGCTATTTATTTCTGCCTGGGAGCGGCAGCGGAGGGAAGGGGTGTCGAGGTTGTGTGTGTGACAGACAGGGAGCGAGAGAGGGAGTGTGTGAGAGAGGAGAATAGACAATAGGTACAGGAGTAGGCCATTCGGCCCTTTGAGCCTTCACAGCCATTCAATGTGATCATGGCTGATCATCCCCAATCAGTACCCCGTTCCTGCCTTCTCCCCATATCTCCTGACTTTGCTATATGTTAAGACCCTTATCTAGCTCTCTCTTGAAAGCATCCAGAGAACCTGCCTCCATCACACACTGAGGCAGAGAATTCCAGACACACTACTCTCTGTGAGAAAAACTGTTTCCTCATCTCCGATCTGAATGGCTCACAGCTTATTCTTAAATTGTAGCTCCTGTTCCTGGATTTCCCCCAACATCGGGGACGTTTCCTGCCTGTAAAGTGACAAAATTGTACAAGCGCAGCTGCTCCATTCTCTCAGCATATGACAGTCCCGCCATCCCGGGAACTAACATTGTAAACCTATGCTGCACTCCGTCAATAGCAAGAATGTCCTTTCTCAAATTAGGGGACCAAAACTGCACACAATACTCCAGGTGCAGTCTGACTAGGGCTCTGTACAACGGCAGAAGGACATCTTTGCTCCAATATTCTATTCCTGTTATAAAGGCCAACATGCCATTCGCTTTCTTCACTGCCTGCTGTACCTGCATGCTTACTTTCATAGACTGATGTACAAGGAACCCCGGATCCCGTTGTACTTCCCCTTTTCCCAACGTGACGCCATTTAGATAGTAATCTGCCTTCCCGTTTTTGCTATAAATGTGGATAACCTCACATTTATCCACATTAATCTGCATCTGCCATGCATCTGCCAACTCGTCCAAGACACCCTGCTTCTCATAGTATCCTCCTCACAATTCACGCTGTCACCCAGAAATGTGCTATCTGCAAATTTGCTAATGTTACTTTGAATCCTTTCATCCAAATCATTGATGTATATTGTGAATAACTGAGGTCCCATCACCGAGCCTTGCAGTACCCCACTAGTCAATGCCTGTCATTCTGAAAGGGACCCCGTTAATCCCTACTTTTAGTTTCCTGTCTGCCAACCAATTTTCTATCTATGTAACCTATTTTCCCCCCAATACCATGTGCTCTAATTTTGCCCACCAATCTCCTATGTGGGACCTTATCAAATGCTTTCTGAAAGTCCGTGTACACTACATCCACTGGCTCGCCCTTGTCCATTTTCCTAGTTGCATCTTCAAAAAATTCCAGATTAGTCAAGCATGATTTCCTCTTCGCAAATCCATGCTGACTCAGACCGATCCTGTTACTGCTATCCAAATGTTCGGCTATCTCATCTTTTATAATTGACACCAGCATCGATATCAGGCTAACTGGTCTATAATTCCCTGTTTTTTCTCTCCCGCCTTTCTTAAAAAAGTGGGATAACATTAGCTACCCTCCAATCCACTGGAACTAATCCCGAGTCTATAGAACATTGGAATATTATCACCAAAGCATCCATGATTTACTTCAGTGCCACTCCTTCAGTACCCTGGGATACAAACCATCAGGCCCTGGGGATTTATCAGCCTTCAGTCCCATCAGTCTATCCAATACCATTTCCTGCCTAATGTGGATTTCTTGCAGTTTCTCCATCACCCCAGATCCTCTGGCCACTACTATATTTGTTGTTTGTGTCCTCCTTAGTGAAGACAGATCCAAAGTACCTGTTCAACTCATCTGCCACTTCATTGTTCCCCATAATAAATTCACCTTTTTCGGTCTTCAAGGGTCCAACTTTGGTCTTAACTCATTGTTTCCTCTTCACATACCTAAACAAGCTTTCACTATCCTGCTTTATATTCTTGGCTAGCTTCCCTTCCTACCTCATCTTTTCTCCCAGTATTGTATTTTTGTTCATCTTCAGTTGTTTGTTAAACTCATTCCTCTTGCTTCCCGCTCAACTTTGCTACGTTGCACTTCTTTGCTTTCATTTTTATACTGTCCGTGACATCACTTGTCAGCCATGGTCGTCCCAGCAGGAGGGGGTTTACGAGAGGGTGGAGTGGAGAGAATTTGTGTACGAGTGCTGGGGAGAATGGGGGGAGAGGGGAGAGCATGGGGAGCGAGAGGAATGTAGATGTGCAGCTTTAAGGGACATTGGTCAGGTAGCATTTGGAGTATTGCATACAGTTCTCGTCACTCCATTGCAGGACTGGAGGCTTTGGGGAAGATACAGAGATGGTTAACCAGAATGGTTTAAAAACAAGGAACTGCAGATGCTGGATTAGATAAAAAGGACACAACATGTTGGAGTAACTCAGCGGGACAGGCAGCTCTGGAGAGAAGGAATGGGTGAATGAAGAAACGACCCAAAACGTTACCCATTCCTTGCATTATTTTGTGTTTACCTAAACAGCGCCTATCTACGTGGTGGTGTGCCAACAGGCTGGAGGAACGTGCAAAGGTCTTGCCACAGAGCAGGCAGGTGAAGGTGTGCTGGCCGGTGTGGTTTAGCTGGTGCTCCAGCAGGTGGTCAAGGCAGGTGAAGCCCTTACCAGAGGACGGCAGGGGAAGGGATGCTCCCCGCTGTGGTTACGCCGGTGCTGCCACGGGCTGGACATGTGGGTGAAACTCTTGCCACCCTCAGCACATAAAGGGTCTCTCTCCGGTGTGCATCCACTGGTGCTCCCGCAGCCCCCACGCCCTTGTCACAGTGGGAGCAGCTGCTCGCCGGCGTGGGTCCGCCGGTGCTGCCGCAACCCCCGCGAGCTGTCAAAATCCTCACTGCAGTACGGGCAGTCGTAGGGCTGGCCACTGGTGTGCACGGGCTGGTGAGACAGGGTATGGTAGTCCATGGCACAGTCCTCTCCACACACTGGGCTGCGGAAGGGATGGTCGCCGGTGTGCACCTGCTGGTGGGACAGCAGATAGGTGGAGCGGGTGAATCCCTTGCCGCACTGGGCGCAGTTGTAGGGCCGCTCACCAGTGTGGGTGCGCTGGTGGTTCAGTAGTGTTCCAGACTGGGTGAAGCCTTTGCCGCACTGGGCGCAGGTGTAGGGACGCTCGCCGGTGTGGGTGCGTTGGTGCGTCAACAGGTTGCCGGACTGGGTGAAGCCCTTGCCGCACTGGGCACAGGTGTAGGGACGTTCGCCAGTGTGCGTGCGCTGGTGGTTCAGCAGGAAGCTGGTGTGGGTAAAGCCCTTGCCACAGTCATTGCAGGTGTAGGGGCACTCGCCGGTGTGCACGCGCCTGTGCTGCTTCAGGTTCGTGGACAACATGAAGCCTTTGCCGCAGTCAGACACATGAAGGGCCACTCACTGCTGTGCACCCACCGGTGCAGCTGCAGCCCTGACATCCGGGAAAAGATCTTGCCGCAGGTGGAGCAGCCATAGGGCTTCTCGCCCGTGTGCACCCGCCGGTGCCTCTTCAGGGATTGCGCCATCTTGAAGCTCTTGCCGCAGTCGGAGCAGTTGAAGGGCCTCTCGCCAGAGTGCACGCGGTTGTGCTGCAGCAGGTGGCTGGAGCTGGTGAAGCTCTTGCCGCATTCCGAGCAGTTGAAGGGACGTTCTCCCGTGTGCACCCGCTGGTGGATCTCCAGCTCGCCCGGGTACCACCAGGCCTTGCCACATATGTCACACTCATAACACTTCTTCTTTTTGTGCCCCATCATGTGGTCCTGCACTGAAGCTCAGCCACTCAAAGCTCAGCCCGCACACCGAGCAGATAGGGGGCTCACCGGCACCCTGGCCGCCCTCAATGGCCGCTCACATCCCCGTCTCTCCGTCCACAGCAACGGCTCCTAAACCCTGTAGGAGGGGGACACAGAGGGCCAACAAGCTGCCAAACAGGGCATTACTAGCACATATTGGGTGCATTTATGACCATTGACCATTGTCTATTGTCACACATCGGCATCCTCCAGTTCCTGCGGACTTCCGCCGCGGGAAGTATAGGATTTTTGTGCGTGTGTGTTATTGTCATCCCTTACAATGCTATGTGTGACAGTGATGGCAACTTCTACTGACGTGTGGATAGCCGTTGGCTCGCGAGCTCATCCGCCCTTTGACAGGTATTGTTGTTGGTCCTGCTGGGGTCTACAGCCCCCTCCTCACCTGGCAAACCAGGTGGGGGAGACGGTTTACTCACTGACTATCCAACCATGGAGCAGGTAGCACGGGATTACATGGTACCCGTGGCGGGGAGGGGGGGGTCTCCTCCCGACCTGACCTGATAATATGCTGATATAGAAAGTGCAACGGCCACAATAAGGTCGATTGGGAGATGGGGATTACATCCTCAGCATACAAGGTGTACATTTAATGTCTGCCCTGCATTCCAAATGCCTTTTAGCTGATCTACCCAAGGACCAAAATCAGCATCTGTGCCACATCCTCGAAGCTTTCAAATCCCCTGACCACCGTATCATTATTCCAGACCAAACAAGGTCAATCCACAACATCCACGCCTCATCTGATTGGAGGCGTCAACTCACAGAGAAAGGGAAGTAACACCCTCGGATGGGGAATTACCGCCACACTCTGCTGGCCCTCTTCCAAACACAACCCTGCCATCCAGGCCGAAAACTTCCACACCAACATTATGCTCACTAGCTGGAAGGGGGAAAAACCACCAGTCCCACTTCACAGGATAATCATCCATCTCATCTCTACGGCACGCTGCCAAACCTGCCCAAAGGTTAATCTGACGGCATTACCGGGAGAGAGCTGGAGACGTCAGACGCTACGAGTGAACCAGTAGAAGGGTGAATTGGGTACATGCCTACAGCACCTTCAAGGTATGTGGAGGCGCCACACGGGACACAAAGATGGGTGAGGAGAGGGAGGTCGGTTCACAGGAACTGCACCAGGACATCGAGCTCGCGGGCGGACCGAATTTGGACTTTGAAAATGGCGATGCCTGCATGTGTAATATGTGCTTTAAGAATTTCACTGTACATTTACATATTGAACTACTGAACTGTTGACCAAACATCTGTTCCTCTAAGCACTCAACTCTCCAACTGATTCATCCTCAACAAACAGGGATTATCCTGCTATCTTGCAGACATTCTCTATCATCGTAGCTGAAAGATACAATTCTGCATTCAATGGTACTACTTCTGGTCCTGAACCACCCCAGCTGCGGATAAGTGATCTCTCCATATCATTAAATAACCTTTAGCATCTAAATCAAACATATTTGTTTGTCTTACCACTCTGTGTGATCTGGCCAAGTACAAATGACTACCATTTGTTACCAGTGTAATAAAGACATTGTGTATTTACTTTATTGATTAAAATAGTGAATGCAGAAAACAGTGGACAGTGCAATGTTGGATGATCCATTATCAGAACTGGGACTGTTATCAAATGCGGATCACACTGCTGAGTGTTTCCAGTATGTTTCTCTTTTTCATTCAGATCTTCTGGAATTGCAATATTAAAAACAAATTCCATGCCCAAAAAACTGTTGTGAAAGTCACATGTCATCCCACAGTGGTCAATAGACTTGTGCAAATTTCATATTCCCACTCACATACCCAATAATCCCAACTCATTTGAATAATGAAATGAGAACTGACATGCACAAAATGCATTCTGAGTTGCAAATCCGAAATCCTCAAAGTATTCTTTGCTTTTACTATCATTCTGCTGCAACTTCTCCTGGGATCAATGTCCCTCAGCCTACACAAAATAAATGTTCATGCATGTAGTACATCCATCAGTGAGAATGCTTACAAGTCCTTGGTCAGGTTCAAATTGGTGTATTGTGGAGTCATATGGGATCCTTTCAACAACTACAAGATCACCCTGGAGAAAGTACAACGCCGAGCATCCCGCTTTGTATGTCATGACCACAAGCACAAATCAAGCGTGAATAATATGTTGAATTCTCTCGGATGGGACACCCCAGAGCTCCGCAGAATCAGGCTAATCAAGTGTTAGTTACAACTTTATACAAGTGTGTGTGTGTGTGTGATGGATGTGCAGCATGAATCTCCAGCAACACATCCAATGACAAAACGCTGCAGCAGCAGCAGCTGTTGCTCAACATGACTTTTCTGCTTCAAACTATCACTGGGACACATTTACTCACAACAATAAATTCAATGTGCTGCTGACAGACAAGAGCGAATCACATTCAATGGGGGAATTTAACCCAAGTCTCTCCCCAAGATTAGAGCCGTCCACTGGGGAGCGGCGGACAAAATACTCACCGATGGATGGATGTCAATCTGCTGTCCTCGCTCCCCGGCCCCGAGTCTCCCCGCCCGCCCGGACACCGGGGCCCCGAGTCTCCCCGCCCGCCCGGACACCGGGGCCCCGAGTCTCCCCGCCCACCTGGACAGCCGTAGTTAAAATGGCCGCCTATGGCTTCACTCACATTGTTTGTTTGTTTGTGTGTGTGTGTGTGTGTGTGTGTGTGTGTCTGTGTGTGTGTGTGTGTGTGTGTGTGTGTGTGTGTGTGTGTGTGTCTGTGTGGGTCTGTGTGTGTGTGTGTGTGTGTGTGTGTGTGTGTGTGTGTCTCTCTCTCTCTCTCTCTCTTCCCCCCCCCCTACAGCTGCACACCCATTAGCTTAAATGGGAGACTGCCAGTATTAAAGATGGCCGCATGTGGCTTCACTGCAATAGACTTCAATGGGGGCTGGCAGTATTAAAGATTGCAGGCTATGACTTCACTACCACTGACATCTGAAGCGGGGTTTCGGCCCGAAACGTCGCCTATCTCCTTCGCTCCATAGATGCTGCTGCACCCGCTGCTGCTCCAGCGTTTTGCGTTCCCTCCTATTGACTTCAATGGGAGACTGCCAGTATTAAAGATGGCCGCCAGAGCTTCACTTCCATTGACTGGCAGTCTCCCTTTGAAGTCAATGCATGTGAAGTCGTAGGCGGCCATCTTTAATACTGGCAGTCTCCCATTGAAGTCAACGGGAGTGAAGTGTTAAAGAAGGAACTGCAGATGCTGGAGAATCGAGGGTTACACAAAAAGCTGGAGAAACTCAGCGGGTGCAGCACCATCTAAGGAGCGAAGGAGATAGGTGACGTTTTGAGTCGAGACCCTTCTTCAGAGTGAAGTAATAGGTGGCCATCTTTAATATTGGCAGTCCCCAATGAAGTCAATGCGAGTGACGCCAAAGGCGGCCATCTTTAATATTGGCAGTCACCATTGAAGTCAATGCGAGTGAAGTAATAGGCGGCCATCTTTAATACTGGCAGTCCCCATTGAAGTCAACGCAAGTGACGCCAGAGGCGGCCATCTTTAATACTGGGATTCCCCATTGAAGTCAACGCGAGTGACGTCAGAGGCGGGCATTTTAACGAGGGTAAACAAAGGGCTGGAGAAACTCAGCGGGTGCAGCAGCAGCAGCAGCAGCATCATCAGCATCATCAGCATCTAAGGAGTGAAGGAGACAGGTAACGTTTCGGGCCGAAACCCTTCTTCAGACTGATGGGAGAGGGGCTGGGAGAAGAAAGGAAAAAGGAGGAGGAAACATAGACAATAGGTGCAGGAGTAGGCCATTCGGCCCTTCGAGCCTGCACCGCCATTTAATATGATCATGGCTGATCATCCAACTCAGTATCCCGTACCTGCCTTCTCTCCATACCCTCTGATCCCTTTAGCCACAAGTGCCACATCTAACTCCCTCTTAAATATAGCGAGGGCTGGGGGACCGAGGGCATGGGGAGAAGCGGGAAGGGGGGGGAGACAGCAAGGGATAACAGAATTGAGAAAATTCAATGTTCATGCCACCAGGATGCAGACTCCCCAAGCGGAATATGAGGTGCTGTTCCTCCAACTTGCAGTGTTGCTCACTCTGGCCGCCAAGCCTCCGCTTGGTCTCACCGATATAGATCAGTTGACATCTAGAGCAGCGGATGCAGTAGATGAGGTTGGAGGAGATGCAGGTGAACCTCTGTCGGAGCTGGAAGGACTGTTTGGGTCCCTGAATGGAGACGAGAGGGGAAGGTAAAGGGACAAGTGTAGCAGGAAGCAGAAAAGGGAAACACTTGGACACAAGAGGAGAATGAAAAAAAGGAAATAAACAGAGAATAAGAGATGGGGGGGTTTCTTAAATGTGCATATTTTAATGCTAGGAGTATTGTAAGAAAGGTAGATGAGCTTAGAGTCTCGATCGACACCTGGAAGTATGATGTTGTGGCGATCAGTGAAACATGGTTGCAGGAGGGCTGTGATTGGAAACTAAATATTCCAGGATTTCATTGCTTCAGATGTGATAGAATTGGAGGGGCAAGAGGTGGAGGTGTTGCATTGCTGGTCAGGGAAGATATTACAGCAGTGCTTTGCAGGATAGATTGGAGGGCTCATCTAGGGAGGCTATTTGGGTGGAACTGAGAAGTGGGAAAGGTGTAGCAACAGTTATAGGGGTATATTATAGACCACCAAATGGGGAACGAGAATTGGAAGAGCAAATATGTAAAGAGATAGCAGATATTAGCAGTAAGCACAAGGTAGTGATTGTGGGAGATTTCAACTTTCCACACATAGACTGGGAAACACATTCTGTAAATGGGCTGGATGGTTTGGAGTTTGTAAAATGTGTGCAGGATAGTTTTTTGCAGCAATAGTGTGACTTGGTTGTGACTTGGATAGGCTGGGTGAGTGGGCAAATGTTTGGCAGATGCAGTATAATGTGGATAAATGTGAGGTTATCCACTTTGGTGGCAAAAATAGGAAAACCGACTACTATCTAAATGGTGGCCGATTAGGAAAAGGGGAGATGCAGCGCGACCTGGGTGTCATGCTACACCAGTCATTGAAAGTAGGCATGCAGGTACAGCAGGCAGTGAAGAAAGCCAATGGTATGTTAGCTTTCATAGCAAAAGGATTTGAGTATAGGAGCAGGGAGGTTCTAATTCAGTTGTATAGGGTCTTGGTGACGCCACACCTGGAATATTGCGTACAGTTCTGGTCGCCAAATCTGAGGAAGGATATTATTGCCATAGAGGGAGTGCAGCGAAGGTTCACCAGACTGATTCCTGGGATGTCAGGACTGTCTTATGAACAAAGACTGCATAGACTTGGTTTATACTCTCTAGAATTTAGGAGATTGAGAGGGGATCTTATAGAAACTTACAAGATTCTTAAGGGGTTGGACAGGCTAGATGCAGGAAGATTGTTCCCGATGTTGGGGAGGTCCAGGACAAGGGTGTAACAGCTTAAGGATAAGGTGGAAATCCTTTAGGACGGAGATGAGAAGGAATTTTTTCACACAGAGAGTGGTGGGTCTCTGGAACTCTCTGCCACAGAGGGTAGTTGAGGCCAGTTCATTGTATATGTTTAAGAGGGAGTTAGATGTGGCCCTTGTGGCTAAGGGGATTAGAGGGTATGGAGAGAAGGCAGATACGGGATACTGAGTTGGATGATCAGCCATGATCATATTGAATGGCGGTGCAGGCTCGAAGGGCCGAATGGCCTATTCCTGCACCTAATTTCTATGTTTCTATGTTTCTATAGAGGTGGCTACTAGAGGAGGGGCAGTGCTGGACCTCCTGTTAGGAAATGAGATGGGACAGGTGGCGGAGGTATGCGTTGGGGAGCACTTCGGATCCAGTGATCACAATACCATTAGTTTGAATATAATTATGGAGAAGGACAGAACTGGGCCGAGGGTTGAGATTTTTGATTGGAGAAAGGCTAACTTTAACGAGATGTGAGATGATTCAAAAGGAGTGAACTGGGACATTTTGTTTTATGGGAAAGATGTAGAAGAGAAATGAAGTACATTTAAAGGGGAAATTTTAAGAGTACAGAATCTTTATGTTCCTGTTCGGTTGAAAGGAACCAGTAAAAATTGGAAAGAGCCCTGGTTTTCAAGGGAAATTGGACATTTTGTTCGGAAAAAGAGGGAGATTTACAATAATTATAGGCAGCATGAAGTAAATGAGGTGCTTGAGGAGTATAAGGAATGTAAAAAGAATCATAAGAAAGAAATTAGAGAAGCTAAAAGAATATATGAGGTTGCTTTGTCAAGTAAGGTGAAAGTAAATCCAAAGGGTTTCTACAGCTATATTAATAGCAAAAGGATAACAAGGGATAAAATTGGTCCATTGGAGAGACCGAATGGACAGCTATCTGCAGAGCCAAAAGAGATGGGGGAGATATTGAACAATTTCTTTTCTTCAGTATTCACCAAGGAGAAGGATATTGAATTATGTGAGGTAAGGGAAACTAGTAGAGTAGCTATGAGTTTCAAAGTAAAAGAAGTACTGACACTTTTGGAAAAATATAAAAGTGGATATGTTTCCAGGTCCTGACAGGATATTTCCTAGGACATTGAGGGAAGTTAGTGTTGAAATAGCCGGGGTTATGACAGAAATATTTCAAATGTCATTAGAAACAGGAATAGTCCCCGAGGATTGGCGTACTGCACATGTTGTTCCATTGTTTAAAAAGGGTTCTAAGAGAAAACCTAGACCGGTTAGTTTGACTTCAGTTGTGGGCAAATTAATGGAAAAGATACTTGGAGATAATATATATATAAGCATCTGGATAAACAGGGTCTAATTAGGAACAGTCAACATGGATTTATGCCTGGAAGGTCATGTTTGACTAATCTTCTTGAATTTTTTGAAGAGGTTACTAGGGAAATTGACGAGGGTAAAGCAGTGGATGTTGTCTATATGGACTTTAGTAAGACCTTTGACAAGGTTCCTCATGGAAGGTTGGTTAAGAAGGTTCGACTGTTGGGTATAAATGCAGGAATAGCGAGATGGATTCAACAGTGGCTGAATGGGAGTAGCCAGAGGGTAATGGGGATGGCTGCTTGTCGGATTGGAGGCAGGTGACTAGTGGGGTGCCTTGGGGATCTGTGTTGGGTCCTTTGTTGTTTGTCATGTACATCAGTGATCTGGATGAAGGGGTGGTAAATTGGATAAGTAAGTATGCAGATGATACCAAGATAGGGGGCGTTGTGGATAATGAAGAGGATTTCCATAGTCGACAGAGTGATTTAGGCCAGTTGGAAAAATGGGCTGAAAGATGGCAGATGGAGTTTAATGCTGATAAATGTGAGGTGCTACACCTTGGCAGGACAAATCAAAATAGGACGTACATGGTCGACGGTAGGGAATTGAAGAATACAGTTGAACAGAGGGATCTGGGAATAACCGTGCATAGTTCCTTGAAGGTGGAATCTCATAGATAGGGTGGTAAAGAAAACTTTTGGTATGCTAGACTTTATAAATCATAGCATTGAGTATGGAAGCTGGGATGTAATGTTAAAATTGTACAAGGCATTGGTGAGACCAAATCTGTAGTATGGTGTACAATTTTGGTCGCCCAATTTTGGAAGGATGTCAACAAAATAGATAGGGTACAGATGAGATTTACTAGAATGTTGCCTGGGTTTCAACAGCTAAGTTACAGAGATAGGTTGAATAAGTTAGGTCTTTATTCTCTGGAGCGCAGAAGATTAAGGGGGTCTTGATAGAGGTCTTTAAAGTGATGAGAGTGATAGACAGAGTTGATGTGGACAAGCTTTTCCCTTTGAGAATAGGGAAGATTCAAACAAGAGGACATGACTTTAGAATTAAGGGACAGAAGTTTAGGGGTAACATGAGGGGGAACTTCTTTACTCAGAGTGGTAGCGGTGTGGAATGAGCTTCCAGTGGAAGTGGTGACGGCAGGTTCGTTGGTATCATTTAAAAATAAATTGGATAGGAATATGGATGAGAAGGGTATGGAGGGTTATGGTATGAGTGCAGGCAGGTGGGAGTAAAGGAAAAAAGTTGTTCGGCACGGACTTGAAGGGCCGAGACGGCCAGTTTCCGTGCTGTAATTGTTATATGGTTATCTTGTGGTTGCAAGGGAAGGTGCCTGGGGAAGGGGTGGAGCCTTTAAGGGAAGGAAGGGTAGAATTGGCAAAGGAGTTGCGGAGGGAGCAGTCTTTGCGGAAGGTTGGCGGGGGGGGGGGGGGGTGGGAAGATGTGGTGAGTGGAGAGGTCACGTTGGAGGTGGCAAAACTGACGGAGTATGTGTTGTATGTGCCGGCTGGTGGGCTGAAAGGCTGGAACCAGGGGGACAATGCCCTTGTTGCGAGTGGGGGAATGGGAAGAGAGAGCAGTGTTGCGGGGTATGGAGGAGACCCAGGTGTGAGACTCATCTATAGTGAGGGAGGGGAATCAACGTTCTCTGAAGAATGAGGACATTTGTGATGATCTGGTGTGGAACACCTCATCCTGGGAGCAGATGCGGCGTAGCGGAGGAATTGGGAATAGGGGATGGAGTCCTTACAGGAAGCAGGGTGGGAGGAAGAGTAGTCCAGGTAGCCGTGGGAGTCAGTTGGTTTGTAGTGGATGTCGGTCAGGAGTGTCGGTCAGGAGTGTATCACCTGCGATAGAGATGGTGAGGTCAAGGAATGGTAGGGAAGTGTCGGAAATGGTCCAAGTGTATTTGAGTGCCGGATGGAAGTTGGTGGTGAAATAGATGCAGTCAGTCAGTTGTGCGTGGGTGCAGGAGGTGACACCAAAGCAGTCGTCGATGTAACGGAGGTAGAGGTCGGGGGTGGGGCCCTGGTATGCCGAGAACAAAGATTGTTCGATGTACCCGACAAAGAGGCAGGCGTAGCTTGGGTCCATGTGTGTGCCCATAGCTACGCATTGTGTTTGGAGGAAATGGGAGGAGTCAAAAGAGAAGTTATTGAGGGTAAGGACCAGCTCCGCTAGGCGGAGGAGGGTGTCAGTGGACGGGTATGGGTTGCACCTCTGGTCAAGCAAGAATTTTAATTTCCGGCCATTTTAACTACAGCTGTCTGTCCGGGCGGGGGGGCCACGCTGCGCAAGTGTCACCCTCACCGCATGCCCCGCACCCCACCGTTACACCCCGCTGTCGTCATCACCGCGTGCTTCCGTCTTGTCTCCCCCTGGGAGGGTCCGTGCTCCCCTTGTGGTCTGTCTCCATCTTGGTCCTCCGGGCTGGTCCTCCAGTGGGTGGGTGGTCCTGGTCCTCCGGGCCGGTCCTCCAGCGGGTGGGTGGTCGTGGTCCTCCAGGCCGGTCCTCCAGTGGGTGGGTGGTCATGGTCCTCCGGGCTGGTCCTCCAGCGGGTGGGTGGTCGTGGTCCTCCGGGCCAGTCCTCCAGCGGGTGGGTGGTCGTGGTCCTCCGGGCCGGTCCTCCAGCGGGTGCATGGTATACTGATAGATCAATTAATCAGTTATACTGCAATAGGCTGTTATAGTTCAGAGTTTTGTATGAGTTGTGTTTAATTGGTGGCTGTGGGGAAGAAGCTGTTTCCGGGCCTTTCACTGTTTGGGTGAAGTTTCAATGATGTCCCCCCTCATTCTTCTAAACTCCAGCCAGTCCAGGCCCAGCGCCGACAAACGCTCACCGTACATTAGTCAACCTACTCATTGCTGGGATGGTTCTTGTAAACCTCCTGTGGCCCCTCTCCAGAGTCAGCACATCCTTCCTCAGATAGGGCCCAAAACTGCTCACAATACTCCAAATGTGGCCTGACCAGGGCCTTGTGGAGCCTCAGCATTTACGGCCCTGTTTTTGTATACAAGCCCTCTCGAAGTAACTGCTGGCAATATAAGGTGCTGTTCCTTCAATTTGTGCTGGGCCTCACTCTGACAATGGAGGAGGCCCAGGACAGAAAGGTCAGTGTGAAATAAATTGTCCAATTTGACTTTAAATACTAAATAATTCTTATTTTCTGATCATTTTCAGCCAAGTCCAGAAGCGCCACAAATGACAGGTTAGTGATCTGATTGGTATTTATGACTACAATATCCTGTTGTGCTGCTGCAAAGCAGAACACAATAAATATATATATTATGTAGAGTTTTGTATGAGTTGTGTTTAATAGCCTGGTGGCTGTGAGGAAGAAGCTGTTTCCGGGCCTTTCACTGTTGGGTGAATTTTCAATGATGTGACCCCTCATTCTTCTAAACACCAGCGAGTCCAGGCCCAGCGCCGACAAACGCTCACCGTACGTTAGTCAACCCACTCATTGCTGGATGGTTCTTGTAAACCTCCTGTGGACCCTCTCCAGAGCCGGCACATCCTTCCTCAGATACGGGGCCCAAAACTGCTCACAATACTCCAAATGTGGCCTGACCAGGGCCTTGTGGAGCCTCAGCATTTACGGCCCTGTTTTTGTATACAAGCCCTCTCGAAGTAACTGCTGGCAATATAAGGTGCTGTTCCTCCAATTTGGGCTGGGTCTCACTCTGACAATGGAGGAGGCCCAGGACAGAAAGGTCAGTGTGAAATAAAATGTCCAATTTGACTTTAAATACCAAATAATTCTTCTTATCTGATCATTTTCAGCAAAGTCCAGAAGGGCCACGAATGACAGGTTAGGAATCATTATATTTGAAAAAATATCCTCGTTATAAAATCACTTAAGTTTAGAGATACAGCGCGGAAACAGGCCCTTCCTTCCGCCCACCGAGCCCTTGCCGACCAGCGATCGCCCGTTCACACACTAGATTAGTTTACAGATACAGCACGGAAACAGGCCCTTCCTTTGGCCCATCGTGTCCATGCCGACCAACGATCGCCCGTTCACACACTAGATTACAGATACAGCGCGGAAACAGGCCCTTCCTTCGGCCCACCGAGCCCGTGCCGACCAGCGATCGCCCGTTCACACACTAGATTAGTTTACAGATACAGCGCGGAAACAGGCCCTTCCTTCGGCCCACTGAGTCCGTGCCGACCAACGATCCCCGCACACTAACACTCGGCGAACAATTTACAATCTTTACCGAAGCCAATTAACCTACAAACCTGCATGTTTTTTTGAGTGTGGGATAAAACAAGAGCACCCAGATAAAACCCACGCTGGTCACGTGGAGAACGTGCAAACTCCGTATAGAGAGAACTCTGGATTGAATTTGGGTCTCTGGCGCCGTGAGGGAGCAACTCTACCATGCCACATATGGTAAACTTGGGTCCAAAGTGTTGGAGTAACTCAGTGGGTCAGGCAGCATCTGTAGAGAACGTGGACAGGTACAAAGTGCTGGAGTAACTCAGAGGGCCAGGCAGCATCTGTGGAGAGAAGGAATGTGCGACATTTCGGGTCGAAACCCATCTTCACACTTTGTCAGGGGAGAGAAGAACAAGAGATATAGACAGTGATGTGGAGAGATACAGATTGAAGCCCAACGCAAATTGGAGGAGCAGCACCTCATATTTCGCTCGGGCAGCTCACACCCCAGCGGTATGAACATTAACTTCTCTAACTTCACGTAACCCTTTCTTTCTCTCTGTCCCAATCCCCTCCCCCACCTGAGTTCTAATTTCATAGTCATCCTAAATTTCATCTCTTCATTATGGAGCAGAATTAGGCCATTCGACCGATGGAGTCTACTCTGCCATTCAATCCCGGCTGATCTATCTCTCCCTCATCACCCCATTCTCCTGCCTTCTCCCCATAACCCTTGACACCCGCACTAATCAACAATCTATCTATCTCTGCCTTAAATATATCCACTGACTTGTGGCCTCCACCAACGTCTGCGGCAATGAATCCCACAGATTCACCACCCTCTGACTAAAGAAATTCCTCCTCATGTCCTTCCGAAAGGACCATTCTTTAATTCTGAAGCTGTGCTCTCTGGTCCGAGACTCTCCCACTAGTGGAAACATCCTCTCCACATAATCTCACAGATTCGCCACCCTCTGGCTAAAGAAATTCCTCCTCATCTCGTTCCTGAAGGAACGTCCTTTAATTCTGAGGCTGTGCCCTCTGGCCCTAGACTCTCGCACTAGTGGAAACGTCCTCTCCACATCCACTCTCTCCAGGCCTTTCACTTTTCGGGTGAAGTTCCAATGAGGTCCCCCCTCGTTCTTCTAAACTCCAGTGAGTACAGGCCCAGTGCCGACAAATACTCATCGTACGTTAACCCATTCATTCCTGGGATGGTTCTTGTAAACCTCCTTTGGACCCTCTCCAGAGCCGGCACATCCTTCCTCGGATACGGGGCCCAAAACTACTCACAATATTCAAAATGTGGCCTGGTCTTATATTGACTAGAATTTAGAAGGCTGAGAGGGGATCTTATTGAATCATATAAGATTATTAAGGGTTAGACGTGGTTAGACCCGCTAGAGGCAGGAAACGTGTCCCTGATGTTGGGGGAGTCCAGAACCAGGGGCCACAGTTTAAGAATAAGGAGTCGGCCGTTTAAGACGGAGATAGGGAGAAACTTTTCCACCCAGAGAGTTGTGAATCTTTGGCCAATTAAGACTGAGGTGAGGATAAACTTTTCAACCCAGAGTTTTGTGAATCTGTGGCCATTTGGGACTGAGATGAGGAGAAACGTTTCCACCCAGAGCGTTGTGAATCTGTGGCCATTTAAGATTCAAGAGAGTTTATTGTCATGTGTCCCAGATAGGACAATGAAATTCTTGCATTACTTCAGCACAACAGAATGTAGTCGGCATAAATAAATACAGATCCATATTGTGTGTCGATATACCATTGAAAAAAAAAGTATGGTGTGTGTATATATATAGAAGGAGTAGGATGGGGATAGGGTTGTCGAGGGTTCACCCCTCTGAAGGATCTTCTGACGTTGGGCTCTGTGACTGGGACCGAAATACCATCAGAGTGAATGGGGGCTCGGGAAGGCACATCAGTGTTCTCCCTATCAACGCGCGTGTAAATTGTATTCAGCTCGTCAGGGAGTGATGCTTCGCTGACATTTGAGCGGCCTCCTGATTTTGCCTTGTAGGTGATTGCATTCAAGCCTCGCCACAGTTGCCGAACATCCCTCATCCTCCAGCTTGGAGCAGATGTCCCCTTTGGCCTTTTTGATGGCCTTACCAAGGTCGTATCTGAACATTGCCCAGTCCACAGAAAACACACACACACACACAGACACACAGACACAGACACAGACACAGACACAGACACACACACACACACACACACACACACACACACACACACACACACACACACACACACACACACACACACACACACACACACACACACACACACACCCAACCCCCCGCAATACGGGCCCACAGCATCACAGAGTGCACAATCACAATTCCACATATGTCTCATCACACTGCCCTAAGCTTCACACTGCACCTGAATAATAGAGAGAGATAGAAAGGGAGAGAGATAGACAGGGAGGGACAGACAGAGAGATAGACCGACACAGAGAGCGAGAGGGCGAGAGATGGAGAGACAGAGAGGAACATGGATAGAGAGATGGAGAGAGATATAGTGAGAGGGAGAGAGAGACCGAGAGAGACACACACACGAGACACAAAGAGAGAGAGATGGAGAGATTTATAATGAGAGAAAGATAGAGGCAGAGGCAGAGACCGAGAGAGAGCGAGACAAACAATGAGACAAGGAGAAGCAGAGAGAGAGAGACAGAGAAAGAGAGGGAGACAGGGAGAGGAAGACAGAGAGAGAGAGAGGGAGAGGGATACAGTGAGAGAGACAGAGACGGGCAGAGAGAGAGAGATAGAAAGAGATGGAGTGATAGTGAGAGAGGCATAGAGAGAGGGAGAGGCACAGATAGAGGAGGCAGAGAGAGACAGAGAGAGAGGGGGGAGAGAAACAGAAGAGGGACATAGGGAGAGAGAGAGATAGTGAGAGAGACGGAGAGAGAAAAAGAGACAGAAGAGAGAGGGAGGCAAAGAGACAGAGAGACTTGGAGAGACAGACAGACAGAGAGAGAGGGACGACCAGCGATCACCCCGTACACCAGCACTATCCTACGCACATTTGGAACAATTTAACAGAGGCCGATTAATCTACAACCCTGTTGAGGCAGCAACTGTACCGCTGCGCCACTGCCGGGCAAAGTTATATAACGGTTTCCTCTGCCATAAATGCACCCAATATGTGCTAGTAATGTCCTGTTTGCCAGCTTGTTGACCCTCTGTGTTTCCCTCCTGCAGGGAGTAGGAGGCGTTGCTGTGGACGGTGAGGCAGGTGAGCCCCCCCCCCCCCCCCCCCATCTGCTCGGTGTGCGGGCTGAGCTTCGATGGAGGACCACATGACGGGGCACAACAAGGAGAAGCGTTATGAGTGCGAGGTGTGTGGCAAGGCCTGGCAGTGCCCGAGCGAGCTGGAGATCCACCGGCGGGAGCACACGGGCGAGAAGCCCTTCACCTGCTCCGACTGCGGCAAAGGCTTCATGTTGTCCACGGACCTGAAGCAGCACAGGCGCGTGCACACCGGGGAGCGCCCCTGCACCTGCAACACCTGTGGCAAGGGCTTCACCCACTCCAAATACCTGTTGAAGCACCAGCGCACCCACACCAGCGAGCGGCCCTGCACCTGTGCCCAGTGCGGCAAGGGCTTCACCCGGCCCAGCAAGCTGCGGTTGCACCAGCGCACCCACACTGGGGAGCAGCCCTACACCTGTGCTCACTGCGGCAAGGGCTTCACCCAGTCCGGCACCCTGCATTTACACCAGCGGCCCAACACATCTCCCCTTTTCCTAATCGGCCTCCATTTAGATAGTAGTCGGTTTTCCTATTTTTGCCACCAAAGTGGATAACCTCACATTATACTGCATCTGCCAAACATTTGCCCACTCACCCAGCCTATCCAAGTCACCTTGCATTCTCCGAGCATCCTCCTCACAGCTAACACTGCCCCCCCAGCTTAGTGTCATCCGCAAACTTGGAGATGTTTCCTTCAATTCCCTCATCCAGATCATTAATGTATATTGTAAATAGCTGGGGTCCCAGCACTGAGCCTTGCGGTACCCCACTAGTCACTGCCTGCCATTGTGAAAACGACCTGTTTACTCCTACTCTTTGCTTCCTGTTTGCCAGCCAGTTCTCTATCCACATCAAAACTGAACCCCCAATGCCATATGCTTTAAGTTTATATACTAATCGCTTATGTGGGACCTTGTCGAAAGCCTTCTGGAAGTCCAGATACACCACATCCACTGGTTCTCCCCCATCCACGCTACTAGTTACATCCTCGAAAAATTCCACAAGATTCGTCAGACATGATTTACCTTTCGTAAATCCATGCTGACTTTGTCCAATGATTTCACCACTTTCCAAATGTGCTGTATCCCATCTTTAATAACTGACTCTAGCGGTTTCCCCACCACCGATGTTAGACTAACTGGTCTGTAATTCCCCGTTTTCCTCTCTCCCCCCTTCTTAAAAAGAGGGGTTACGTTTGCTTCCAGCCAATCCCCAGGAACTACTCCAGAATCTAAAGAGTTGTGAAAGATTATCACTAATGCATCCACTATTTCCGGAGGTACTTCCTTAAGTACTCTGGGATGCAGCTTATCTGGCCCTGGGGATTTATCGGCCTTTAATCCATTCAATTTACCC